>VICI01000826.1:0-29570 GCA_019593645.1 Akabosia matsudoensis
GAATATTCAACTTTGAGCAATAATCACCAAAATGTAAAACCACTAGTTTCCGTCGATTAATAATTTTTAACTCGCAAGCGGCTTGTTCTCTTCTCAAGTCCAAATTATTGATACACACAGTCGGGTAAATCTAATGATTTTTGTTTAATATTATTGTAAAAGGCGTATTTACAAATATTTTTCTCACAGGAACACGTGTTTCAAAACTTTCACATTTTCTTAATTAAGAAGACTTCGGCGTTTGATTTTGCGTACATTAGTTAAGTGACCATCATGAATGCTTGCTGAATTTAATTGCAGAGTCGAGTAGTGGGCTGCAACGGGTATGTCCTGCCTATCCGGATGGATTAAGGGTTTAATCATTAGCAACAAAGACAGCAGGATGCCTTCCTCGGTAAGAAGTGTCATGTAACCTATCGCATGTCAAATACCAAGGTTTATTAAGTAGCGAAAGTTGCTTTACAAAATCGTCTTGGATGTCTGTCCGTCTGTCTGTTATCACGAAATCTCAGGAACTGCTATTGGTTCAGGCTTGCAACTTTGACTGCATGACTGTTGACCATCAGCAATTCTAAGGAGTCGAGGTTGACCATTCAAGTCGTCACGTTGACGAGTTACAGGGTGACGAAAGTTAACTATAATGCTTCGTGAATGGATAAAAAATTTTATTGAATCGTTTTTTTTATCGTGTTTTATCGAATCTTTCAACTCTTGTTTCACCGAATCTTGCAAATCGTGTTTTACGGAATCTTTGAAACTGTCTAATGCGCGCTTTCGCTACTTATGGGAATCGTGCTTGAGCGCTTTATTTGAAATAAGTTATCAATTATGATTTAAAGGTATCGGTGAGTGGGATCCAGGTATCCCTCTTAAAACCTACAGGTATACGACCCGTGTATGGAGGGTTGATATAGACGACGCACAAGCGGGTGCGAATTTTATCAATGGATTCCATTCAACGCTTTCCTCTCTCCCAGCCCGGCAGTGTTTGTATTCGTATATCTTGAAACGATCACAAGGCTTGACCACACGTATACATTACCAGTGCATTTATTTTGTTAACTTCGTTTTAATTTTTTTAAACAGGTATCTTCTAGAAGAGATTTCATCAGAGGGCTGACTCCCAGAGGAAAACCAGCCCAGTTTCTGTAAGCTGTCCAGCGTTAAAGGGGTAAAAACGTAATGAAAGTTGACGTGTTGAAGTGTTTGTTAAGTTGTTAATGCGTGTTTAAGAATTTGCATGCCATAAAGTTAGACGCCCTAAGCCATTTGCGTTAATCGTAAGTGGACTAAATAATGGTTTTTATTAAAACGTTTGTCTTTTATTAAAAAGCACACTAGTATACTAAATGGTTTCCTTTTTAATACCAGACCAATGACACTTGTTGAGATTGATTGATGATGTATCGATCTGTCATTGACCAGCCCCTTAATGTTTTTTTGTGGTTTATAGAAGGGCCCTATGCAAGCAGAGGACTGTTCGAGGGCCAATTCATCGTTGCGGCAAATAAGTTTGGAAACGCTATTCAAAGAATGTTACGCGACAATTAATCTTGCCTCAAGCCCGACACGTATTCCTGAGCCACTGGATTGTAGAAATTATCAAAATTTATTTATTTTTTCCTACGAAAAAAATGAATTCTCTGTTTGTAAAAGCTTTCGATGAATGTATTTGTATGAAAGTTAGGTTTTTAAGTATGAAAAAGTAGGAAAATACACGCGAAGTTCGTATTCAGCAGTGGTGCAGATAGCGCTCTTTGTTGAGTCGTTCGCCTGGAGACAGCTCACGTGAGGCAGCATAGAGAAGTCATGATACGACTGTTCCTCTCTGCGCTTTCCTCTCTCCCAGCCCGGCAGTGTTTGTATTCGTATATCTTGAAACGATCACAAGGCTTGACCACACGTATACATTACCAGTGCATTTATTTTGTTAACTTCGTTTTAATTTTTTAAAACAGGTATCTTCTAGAAGAGATTTCATCAGAGGGCTGATTCCCAGAGGAAAACCAGCACAGTTTCTGTAAGCTGTTCAGCGTTAAAGGGGTAAAAACGTAATGAAAGTTGTCGTGTTGAAGTGTTTGTTAAGTTGTTAATTCGTGTTTAACCGTAGACATGCCCAGTGAGTCTGGAATGGACCTACAAGCGGAAGCAGATATTGGTTTGATGGAAGATGTGGTGCACGTTCCGCCTGTGAAAAAACATGGAAGGGTGGACGTGCAGGACGCGGGCCTCTTCTACGGGGAGGACGTGGAAGGGAATGACGAGGACATCGACAGTTTTATCAGGGTGAGGAACCGAAGCGATGGGATATTCGAGCAAGAGGACGACGAGGATGATGACGACGATTACTACGATTATGCAATTCCTGAGGTGACGATGGAGGTGAGTGGGTCTAGGAAAAGGAAACAAGTTTTGAGCTACGTCGACCAAGATTTGACTGACATGATTGACTTCAACTTGACTGAGTCGCTGATTCAACCTTATTCAGTGGAGGAAGCAGAAACAGAATCTGGAAGGAAGCGAGAAAAGACGCCACTATACCTTCTCAATCCCAACAACTATTTACATGACCCGAAGAAACAAATGCAAATAAGACGAGCGATCATTACCTATCGTCATCACCAAGATAAGAAAAATCAAATAATTAGATTGACTGAGGAAAATACCAAACTGAGGCTGTTGAGTCAGTCAATGAAAGCAACCATGATGGAGATGAAAAAGTGCGGATGTGTTAAAAATAAAGCTGTTCAGATCCCTGACATTGATGTAACAGTTCCTGCAGTGCCACCAAGATTGTATATCAGAGGAGGACGCCATGTGGAGGGACTGCACTTCGATAAAAACGAACTAATGGCACCGGATCATATGGCTATTTTGGATGCAGCAATAAAGAGGGAGGTAGAAATATCTCCAAGCGTGCCTTCGCAAACAATGCAAAATACAGCTCCTGCAGTAAAACCCAGCACATCAGCGCCATCAGTGCCTAGACCACTTATAAACATTACTTCTGCTCGTCTAGCTAACTTCAATTCAAAAACTCTTTCTTCAGCTAACGTAGTTACCCCCTCCCTCCCTAAGCCTCCTTTGCGAAGAGTTCTGCCAAATGGGTCTACTACCTTGTCTTCATCCGGATCTCCATCAACCGTAATTAACTCTGCAGGCCGCCATACAATCAAAATTTCACACAGTAACTCACAGGCAGCTACACGAGTAGGTGGGTTTGTTCCCATAACAAACGTTAAAAACGAACCTACGGATTCTATGAGCTCCAATTCCAGTCCCTCAACAGCCGCGTCTGCATCAAGAATAGTATTTGCCAAGAAGGGCAGTACTACAAATACTGCCCAGACAGCTTCCGAGCTATTGTTCGGAAACAAAAAAACGTTACTACCTAGTCTCCCCTCAGGAACTGGTGGGACGACAACCAGATTCCTTTGGTCTAAACGGAACTGTGAACGAGGCCTATGTGCAGCAAAAATCCAGCCCCGTACTCCAAACCGCATCTGGTCGACTTTTAAAGTTGCTGCAGCCTCAAACTGCTGCCGCGCTGTTGCAAATACCGTTGCCTGCAGTACCCAGTCGAAATCTTGGCAGCAGGACAGCCTCCAACCAAGTCCAATTTAGACGCCTTGCTCCGAAACCTACTGTTTCGAAAACATCTGCAGCAGAGCATGGTATCAAAAGTGCAGAGAAAAAGCAGATGGAGGCAATGTGGAAACAAGTGGATGATGATGGGAATGATGAAATGGCAATCATAGCTGCTCTCAGTGGCTCAACAGTACCCACACGAAATCGAAAACAAGCTTTGGGACTTCAGAAACAGTACGCCAAACCATCGTTGAATAAACCGAGCTCCCAGACGAAATCAAACGGACTCCACTCTCTCCAGCTGAACAAGTATGCAGATATCGTGTTTGAAGAGGCGGACGAGGTAGAGTAAATCATTCGTCTGTTCTGAAGGTGCCAGTAAGGTGGTTAATTCTTTCTCGCTAGTTACATTACATCCAGTTACGATGACATGCGAACGCAACTCAATAAGTTAGTTTTAAAAAGTGTTCACGTATATTGTACGTTACGATAGTATATTTGCTGCTTTATTCATTTATGGATAATCTTTTTCATTTTTCCTTCTCTTCAAACGCGCCTTATCTCCTAGAATACAATGTCTCAGTTTTCAGGAAGATGTATACAATTTACTAATAATTATAGACTATTGTACATTTTGAGTATACAAAATAAGGACATCATTCTCACAGAGCAGTTCAAGAACGATAAAGTATATACAATACGTTTAAATACAAAGAAATTTACATGTCATTTTTTGTATAAGTTACTACGGCGAGGTAAAAAAAAATAAATGGTACTGGTTGACCTTATCGAAATAAGGCAATCAATGGGAATATGGTACTAAATGTGAAAACGATGACGGAAATCGTAGTCCTCGGACTCCCGGACAACGTTGTTGGAGCATCTGAAAATTTAAACATTAGAATATGTTGAGAAAGGTTACCGACTCAATTTTACATTTAGATTTTGTTTATGTAACAGTATGTTGTAGCGTAGAGGTGGACAGTTGGCGTATCATGTATTAACGATAACGGACACGTAAATAAAGAGATTTCTTTACCTATTCCAAGTTGATTTGTGAGTTGTTGTGATGGTCGTCTTGTAGAGCACGTGCGATATGGCAACTTTGTCTTCCTTTTCGGCGGATTTTGCAATCCAGGAATGTCTATACTGGGACGGCTAATTTCTCGGCCATTCAGAAGTCGATCGAAATCTTGCTCAATGCGGTTGGCGTCGGGACCTAAACGCATGAAAAATGTTTCTTGAAATAAAAATCGTTCGGCACCCTCAAACACACATGATGGAGTTCTGCGTACCTCTGAAGTGGAAGAGTACTTGCACGCATTCTCCATTGTAGACATCTTTCGTTTGACGATTGTCATAGGTAAGAAGCCAATCAGGTACTCCAAGTACTTTACGAGTCTCATCAATGAAGTCCTCCCTACAAAAACAAAACGTTAAATAGCGTTGTAATTGATGTAGCTCATCAGCAGTTTTCTTCAGAACTTACAGTAAAAAGTTATTGAATTTGCGAATATTAGCGTATTTTATAATATCCTTGTCTGGTTCAATATTCGCACAGGCCATCCTTTCCGTTGCACCGTTAGGAGCGTGAATAACCAAGGATCTTCCCAGAACTGAACCAGCACCACCTGTTGATATCAACGATTTCAAATAAAACTTGCAATCGTGATGTGCATATCTTACAATTAAACTTTACCCACGATGGATTACTTACTCAGTGGTAAATTAGGATCAATTTTCACATATTTGTTTTCTCCGAAACTGATAGGTCCTAACCTTCCAGTTACGTCACCAACGTCACATCTTAAGGGACTTTCTGGGGAGCACTCTTGAGCATAAAATTCCACCTGCAGAATACGGTGAAATTAGATGAAATACTTTCTCCCACCGATGTAAAAATTCTGAATCATGAAAATAGCACCTACATTGTTTGGATCAGCTAAATGAACGAAGTATGGGTTCCACCGAGTAGCCTGCGGCAACACATCTGTGACTAAGAGACTTGACAGCCGCATCATGTCCAACACGATTCACAAACACTGACCAAGCATGGCTACGAGACTACGGATCAATAAATACATTAATTCACTCGTAAGCACATTATGGGCACTACACGAAGATGCATTCCATTTGAATCACTTACAGCATTGCGATTCACCTGACCCGGATACTTCAAATTGACTTCAATGGCAGTATCGCTGAGGCTTCCATCGTTGTACACCAATTGAGTCTAAAATACATTTTGCATTGTTTAACCTGGCTTCTGGGATCCATTCAAGATAATATTTGATCCAAGTCCAACTTACAAATCTGACATAGCCCCAAGCATAACCCTCAGGATGATGGAAAGAAGCTATTGCACGATACTCCGCCGCTTCAGAGGGACTGTAGCCCCTAACAAGGTCCGCACATGCGTACCTACATAAAAATAAGAACACTTAAGTCAAGCCTATTAAAGCAATATTTTATATTTTGTTTTTTGCCAAATTACCTAGTGTTTCTATCCGTTTTATGAATGACTATGGACCTTCCGATGATTGAATGCGGAGCAACAAGTTCCAAATTCGTGTCGTTATAATCCTTCTCAAACTCGTGCAGGTTCCTAAGCTTATCAAATTTACCACTTAGGTCGCCAACCTCATACTGGTCAGGAGTACCCTTTACGGGAGACCTCGTGACATTGAAGGGGTTAAAGTGTCCTCCAACAGAGTGGTCAGAACATGGCTGAGCTTCATTTATTGGGATGGAGGTCTAAAAAGTAATTAAAATACTCCAGGAAATTTTCAAAATATATCTTGGCGTGCGTTCATATGAAGTCGATTTACCCGATGAACATGGTAATTTGCAACAATTCCTTCCAATCCTTTAAGCATAACATGGTATTTGACAGGAGAAAAGGGGGTTTCTTGAATAAACTCAAGTCGCCCTGTGATCCCAGTTTTTTTAGCTCCGTTTGGAAACCAGTCCTTCGCAACTACTTTAACTCTGTACACACGTTGAATCCTAGGAAATATTTAAAGGGTTAATTTGGAAATCTTGGACACAGTAGTAGTAGGATAGATGAGTAAGGTTGACTCACTTTACGCAAGCTAATCGGTTTCCACGATGGATCGGATGAACTTCATCAGTTATAACAACAGACCTGCCAACGATACCCCATCTACCAGTTAATGGAAGATTGACATCGGTGAAAAATCTCCTGGTGTGGATTAGGCTTGTCTTAGATCCCGCAACAGTCAGCCTTTGAGTTCTCGTGCTAACATCGCCAAGTTCACATCGGAAAGGGCTTGAAGGTCCACAGTCCGAGTATCCTCTGGACTCAGTGCTCACCTGATGAGTTCATTGTAATTAATGTCAAATTGTTTTCGTTTGGTACGACCGTAATTGGAATTATTAAGTACCCTGTATGGATTATAATGATTTCCAGCACTCTGGCATCTGTTACGCCAGTCGTAGTAGTCCTTATTGATTTCTCCAGAGTGAATCGCCCATTCGTGATCCAACGTATTGTTTTTGGAACCGTCACTGTAATGCAGCCCATCCACGAAAATACTAGAAAGTACCAAACACAATAACATCGTTTGAAATATGTCGTTTTTAGATAATTGAATCGAATAGCAATTTGGCTACCTGGTGTCCCCTAAAGGATCGTTAGCTTCTTGTGTGAAATAAATGCTACCAACTAAAGGATACCGGAATCTGGCCATTGCTACAACCACTGGCTTCGTATTCTCAATGTTACCACACATCCATCTTCCTCCATCTCCATCCCTATTTTGAAAGTTAAAAAATGCCCATTACAACGTTGCCTCATTTTCAGGTCGGCGTAGCAAGTGACAAGTTTTATGAAACCTACTTGTACACGACCACTGATCTTCCCATAATTGAGTTAGGTCCAAACAGTGGTAAATTTTGGTCGATGTATAGGCTCGTAACATTATCAAGTCCAGCAAGGGTTCCATACTTTCCACTTAGGTCTCCCAACTAGTGCAAACAAATCAAATGCAATGAACAACAATGAACGTTTATTGAAAGAGAAAATGTTGCGTTACCTCAAATTGATCGTCTGTTCCGCTTGCAGGATTCGGGTAATTTGCCACGTTAACTTGGTATGGATTCCAGTGCCCTCCGGTTTTACTGCACACGGACTCTCCAGGCTAAAATTAAGCATTTCAGGATTGTTAAGACTCGTCCACAGGATGCAATCAATATGCAATCCTCCATANTAAGACTCGTCCACAGGATGCAATCAATATGCAATCCTCCATACTCCATAGTTAAAATGAACATACCCGTCTCTTCTGCAGTTTTGGGAACAAGTGGACATGAAACGCGCCTCCTCTTGAATTCAAGTTTCTTGCAGTGATATGCGTTTTCGTCGGATGAAACGGTGAGTTTTGCACAAATGTGAAGTTTACTTTGGCTCCACTTCCTTGCACTAGCGCAATACCTTTCCTTGGTTCGATCTGAAAAATTAAATTTGTCATGAGCACTCTCGTTTGTGTTTTCGAAATTCCGGATGGTAATCGTTCCGCACATTATCCCAAAAATGATATTTTTAATAAATCTTGTCACTTGCAAAGAAGGCTTACATTTCATAAGCCTTAGTGAGATTTTACTCGTCGTTTCGTTATTTTTTCTTACTTTTTGAATCCGCGCACATCCCACAATCGTATCGGGTTTATCAGGATGAAAAATGACAACAAAAATTTTCCTCCGTCCTCCGTACGTGATAGGCGGAAGACTCGCGTCTTTGTAAACCTTCCTTGAGAATATGGATTGTCTTGCACCAACACGGATTTTACCGTGTTTTTCTGTCATTTCCCCTGCAGCACAGCTTTCAGTGTCTGTCTTGGAGCAATACCCGTTTCCTTGACGGTTGTCGGGATCCCATAAAAGTTGCAGAGTTTGACAATCTCCGTCATCTTCGATCAAATGAAAGTGATAAAAAACGAATTACTTTAGGATCCTAGCGTGCAGGATGTCGTGTGTAATACAAAAACCCTTTTTGATACGCGTGAATCGATAAAAAGTTGGGCTTTCATGGGCATCTACTTTCGTTTTTGGTTTTAAGAGTCTTCGTGTGTATTCGTACTATCAGTAAAAACATTCGTATGGACCGTCGAGGGCGAACTCGGGTTTCTGGTTATCGATACGCCACCGCCTTACAAATTCGTGCTTAGATTTACTGATAAAAAATACAAGTAATTTCTGTTTCTCTAGTCATACCTTCTTACGGCTAATTTTTGCTTAAAATCTAAATCCACAACAACAAAAAGGACGAAATCGTGAAGTTTATTGGAGGGATTTTATGCGTATTTACGTCAAAGTGCAACTTGGCATTTAAGGTGTTCGCGAAGGAGAAAATTCAATTTGTTCCATTTAACTTTTCACCACAGGGGCATATCATATAGCAAATTTGCATAAACTTGTTCCCAGATCTCTATCTAAAAGTCTGCACGTCAAAGGTAAAAGAAAAAAACAGGGATATTTGGGACCGCCCGTTGATGAATGCAAATTGAAGAAAGTTGAAATCATCATAAATTCTCGATTTAATCATAATAATGCCAATGGCTAGTGAAGACCATTGTTATCATTGATGCGTACCTCTTGTATTTGAATTGTAATCAGTAATGTACAATTTCCAGGCGTGATCTGATGCTGCAGGCCGGTCCTGATTCACGTGGAATAAGTCGCTGTAGATCGAGGTTGTGAGGCCTTCACGATCGTTCAACGTCTGGAAATAAACTGTTCCGGCCATTGGTCGAGTGAAGTGGGCCACTCCTAATCTTGTCTCTGCTTCAGCCTAAATACGTTCATTAATGACAATAACGGTTGAGAATTATCGTAGTGAATATTTCTATTTATAGAATCACGAAAAGCTTAAGTGTACAAGAAGATGCCAATCGCACAGCTTGAGAAACGTTACAAAAGCAGTATTTAGACAATGTTGACATCAATGCTTGTATCGCCATCTTGTTCAGAATTTATGTCTTGAACAAGTGCAGTAAATTTTGACATGGTCAAGTTGTTGAGTCACTTCGACTATAATCATTTTAAGCATCCAGCTGAAACATGATCGCTTCTTTTACAACAATTGTTCAAGACGTGATGATATTATCTAAAGAAAATGATTATCAATGTTATCGTTAAAAAACCCCATTATGTGCGCTCGCTCTTAGAATAAGGAAACACCAAGTCCGATCGGTTTCTTCTTTATACCCTAAGTGAAAAGTTCATTCATAAAGGGAAATCAAAATCGTAGACTCTCGTCCCTAGCAATTTTCTGATGTTAAGTTTTTTTGCAATATTGCAACCGAGATCCAATCCTTAACTGTACATCAGTTGTTTGTAGCTTTGAAGAAAACTGTTTATGTTTTATGCTAGAAAGTGGAGCATTTATTTAAAAAAACGTTTCTATCGTCATCGCCATATTTACGGAACATAATTTCACGTAACTTTCATAATTACGGTATTGTTTCGACTAAATTTTAGGTCTTGTTTATCTATCAAATGATGATAAAAGACCACGTTGGCTGAATAGTTATACTGATTTGGTTTCTATAATGTACTCAGTTCTTCGTTGAAATAATGCGAAAATTATATATTTTGATGGAAATCTGATATTTGACTTACATCAATTGTTGCACATGTACTCTGTCCTCGTGTTGTGAGTACAAGACTGTGCGCCCAAATTCCATCCGTTCCCGTTAAATTGAATCTGTCAGAGGATAGAATTACAGTTGATTCTGTTGGCAAAGTCAGTTTGCCAAATACTTCGTCCAGCTTTACGATCCTGAAAGAATTAAACCCAAATTTGTTATTACACATGAAATTTGTTAGCCTCATGAAACTTGGGCACGTTTGATTAAAAGTAAGGTCTTACGGGGAGCCGAGCAGGGTGCGATCACACCGTGAGTTGGGATTCATACCAAAGTTCACCGGGAATTCATGAATTGCCCAGGAGTACTCGACGGGATCGAGCCAAAGTGATTCGATGCTTACAAGCACGGTGACTTTCGAACCTAAGCCCTCCTGAACCCAAGTCACCGTCCCACGAATTCCTTGACCATTTAAGGGAGCAAATAGGGTAATGCTCTCTGCTACTTTCAACATGTGCATCAGAGCTGTTACAACAAAATAAAAATTTAAAAAAATTAGCACTCGCCGAATAGAAATTCATACAATGCTCGTGTGTATTTGTAAAATGTATGTTCACGGTGACGTGACGTTTCATAGTCTCATTGAAGCACTGTAAACTGGTGAAATAAAAATGCTCAAAATCATTAAATGTCAATGTATGTTGACATTTTCTCATTATAAGGTGACCAAATATGCAAATGAAAGGTGGCGAGGTCTTATGAGAGTTTAAAAATCACAATCACTCTTCTCCTCTCATACGTATGTTAACAATTATTTAATCAGCCTGATTCCTGTGAGAACATTCCGAACAATAAGTACTTTTAAAAAAAATACCAAATGAGTGTACTGATGATGATTCATGCCTGACAACGATAACTGTTGAATACAATCGCTCATGAGTATCATACGTACATATTTTTGGGTCATTATTGTTTGCTGGTTCACACCAACGAAGACCGCGGCATTAAAGTTTCGTACTGTATTTGTACTTTACGTGGGTACAGAAGCACAAAAAAATGTTTTTCGATATTTTTTCTGATCGAATCGGTTATTACAAGTATTAAAAATCTTTTTGTATGCGCAAGATATATTTTTAATGATTACTCTTCTGCGGAGATCAAAACAACAAGACAAGTAGAATCAGTCACGATTATATTTTCAGTCGAAATTCATTTTGAACATTTCGCATTTTTGCTTACCAGGAGTTATACGTTTTTTTGTATAAAACTGTGAAATATGACCTGTACGACTGCTATGTGTAGCTTTTTAATGAACCTTTCACGGGACCAAAACATACCCATAAAACCCAGCATTATCTAAATAATATTGATAGAGTCATCACTGGCTGGCCACATTACATAGATGAATGACTTCAGGATTACAATCTTTATTTCTTTATCCTTCTACCTTTGGTTTCTGCATGACGTAATTACATATTACTGTCTGCAGCCATTATATTCTTTACGGTTTCTTTTTCAAAATAAGTTTTCATATTTTCTTATAGGTTAAATGATTTTCTCCGTCAATGTACTTTTCTTTTCGGAGACTGGCGCGGCGTGCTACATTTTGTGTTCGTCGTCCCCTGTGTTAGACCACCCAGAAGACGAACTGGTAACTTAACAACTATAAAAAAGAACACAATACAAATATTTTCCTCGAAACAAGAATTCTTCACCGTATCGTTGAATAAGGCTGAATAGGTTCATAAGCTCAGTCGTGTGGTAGGGTCCAATCTAGTGTAAACTACACCTGAAACGGTTCTGTTCTGAGTGACTTGGTGGAGAGATGTATCTTTCGAAGAAGACATCATCATTCACCTAGTGAGGATGGTTAAGGATTACGAGATTCGTCGTCTTTTCAATTTTATAAACGGCTGAAATATATACATGGTTGGAATGCTTCCTTCTTGGCTGCGTTGAAGTTGGTGTGGTCATTTTAAGGACCCTCCTCAGCGGTTCGTAAAAACATATGCATCTTGGCTTTTGGACACTTCATATAACAGCAATGTAAGGATAAGAACTGAGTAAACATGATACGTTCATACGGTCTCTAAACTTATAAAGATGCAATGTCAGATAGTATACCGTGCTTAAAACCATTCAACGTGATGTGATATCTCAATCTTTGTCCAAACAGAGACCAGTAGCACATGCCTTCTAGTTGTTGTTGTTGTCATTTCAATGGAATGTAATATTATTATCTGAAAATGATGTACCATATTTTGAATACCCTAATAGCGGAGAGATTTGTGATTTGTCTTCAAAAAATTCTTATCCCACCATATAATTAATTTCATTCTATTAAGATACATAGAAGAATCAAAGTTGTTCGTTACCACAAGCCTGCAAATTGAAGATGAATCATAAAGTACCTCTCCAAATGTATTTCATCTTTCAAATTGTGCCGAGAGCAGCGATGATTTTAAAAAACTTTTAGCTATTTCATTTCCACTAAAAAAAATGCTCTTCTGTTGCTTCAAGTGACACAATGCTATTTAGTTAAACTGGAGACAAAAAGTGCTTCAGCTATGTCTTTCTGTGAAAATTTTTCTCACTTTTTTAAATCTCAACGACTGAATGACGAAATGCGAAACAGTGGGAGGGAGCTAAAACAGGTTCTGAAGTTTGGCGACTCTGCTCCACGGGACCTGTAATGATATTGTCAATTTCGTTTTATCATTGTATCCAACGCCACAATAAAAGTAGAAACATTCCAGTTCCATCTAGCGTTAACGCCATTTGATGGGAAGGACTGTGACAGTTTTCTGCCTTCGATGAACTTTAACCTGTTCGATTACTGCTTCAGCCGTGATCACTTCAACTCTTTCGCCGTGCAACTCTTTGACATTTGACATCTTCAATGGCTTTATTTCATAAATAACAATCAAGCCATGGCAATCATGGGTTAAGGACGTAAAGACGAACAGAGCCAGCTAGATATGCTTTTGCGGTTAACCGAACTAACGCATACATCATGCCAGCAAAACACAACCCCCAGTGAACAGTTTTAGTTTGCCTGATCGTGATCATCAATGCATTTTGGCTGAAAAAATGACCGCACTGAAATTACGCAGAATGGGGAATAACAGCAACCGTGAAAATCTAGACAGTGTCTGCAAAAACAAGGAAGCGCTTGTTGATTTACTTGGAATGTAAAAAATGGGAGCACACGCCACAAATCAAGATAATAATGGCTATGTTTATTTTAGCTTTTTACCACAAATACAATGTAAATTTCTATATTTCATCAGTCATTAGTGTAAGTCTGTGTGAGTTTACAATAGGAGTGAGTTATCATTAATGGAGCTAATGGTACACGAAAAGGATTGGTTATTGGTGTACTAGCAAAGCGATAAAAGCGGATGAAATTTTCGTGGATAAATATTTTGGCTTGGATTTGACAAGGTGTATACTCAATAGGAACAGCAGCAAGTCGGGTCAAGCCATTTTTATGACGTAATGATGATGAGTCTTTTCACAAGGATGATTTTCCATAAATTTCAAACGATGTATTGTGTTGCTTTTGGTAGGATATGATACAACTGAGTACTCGCGAGTAGCGACGGGCAAACTACAACGTAAAAGGCAGGCTCGTTTATGAGGGTGAAAACTTGTAAGACAACATTTTTGGGAACTTTGAATGGTCACCGTAATGTTAAGTACATGCGACTCTATGATTTTCTATATTGATCTATGTCGTGTCAGCCACCCAACGGAAAGATTTGAAAGACGCAGATTTATTGGCATTATTATCACGTAGTTGCAATTATTTAATTCGATATACCTACTTTTCTTCAAGTAGGGAAATTGTAACGCGTAGTGACGATTACGAAACTTCTTCCTTTATCACAAAATGACCAAGGTATTGCCCCGCAGTCTGACAACACTGTTCACTTTTTAATATCATTAGTGAACATGCAAAGTTTGTCACAACCGTAATGTAACCAAACTTGTTCTCCATTGAGGGAATTGTTTGGCCTACTCTATAGTAAGAAATTCTTCGATGATTGGTCTATGATAAGCAGGTTGTTCAAAATTTCGAGGAGATTCATAACCTTCTTCATTTTCATGAATAACGAATTAACATTCATATTCATACTGAGTTCGTTTGAAATCGTTTGTCCGATAAACTTGCTTAATTTCCTGTTTCAGAAGCGTAATTCACCATCCAATTAAAATTTGTATATTCATGAGATTTATTTGGATCGATAATGGTTTCATCTTTACTCCTCTACTCTACTCCTACTGCTTTCCAATGCGCGGCTAAAACAAATTGAATTTATAATCAGTGCAGTTGGCAGTTGTTCGACGAAGTAGATGTATGTAAGTATCTACATACCTAATACGCAATGGTATGCATCTGGTAAACTCCACTATTGACTATGATTGCTTTGCCACTACACTAAAACTTATTTGTATCTCGAATGATTAGTTTTTTATTGTCTCGCGGGAAATTGACCACATAAATAATAACGTAACGTTTGCAACTGAAAGACCTAGACAGATCGATTATGCATGTTTATAAGATAATACCATTCCGTAAAGAGCTTCTATTGTCTTTTAATTACAAAAATGACCGATGCCAGAAGCTACACAAATTGCAATATCGGCAATAAGCACGTACTAAAGGTGCATCACTTGAGAACAATATAAAAACAATAGAATTGCGATTTACTCTAAACTTCCACGTAAGTACGTAGGAATGTTGATGGACCATTAAAAATACAGAAAGTAAGCAAGAAATGAGAAAGGGAGAGTCATTGTTCACGACAATGTTGTGTAATAGCAGTTAATGCATGTGTACAATATTTGATGCTGCTGTGTGTTTGTATTTTTGCATAACTGAAAATAACAGGTGGCAAATCTTCCTTACCAATATTGTGTATTTGTTTCCGGCTATAAAGGATATTTTTTGGGAGTTTTTTTAAAAATTTAAATAAAAATGGTTGTCTGAACAAAAAATTCACAAATGTAGTAAGGTTTTTATTTTAATTTTCTAACTTATTAAGAGGGAAAATCATTTTGTTCCTCGGGTGCCTGCTTTCGAAAACGAATACAGCAAGTCGACGATTCCTTGTGTATTTTAGGTTGCATACCCCCGTGGAAACGTGAGTGGTGACTACATTTACTGTTTTAAAATTTTATGCGTTGCCTCAAGCCCTGTTTTCGAAAGAAAATCAGACACAACATGTTCATGTACTCAAAAGGGTCACTATTGCGTATATTTATAGGGCAAGATTTCCGAATCTCAAAATGGCAGTTTTTGTACACAACCCTAACGATGTATGAAAATGTACCCATCCTGGCCCTTGACAGAAAGTGTAAATATTATACGATATAGTAATGATACTTCCTGTTGTAGTTTTGTTTCAAGAAATGCCAACCAACACGAACTCCTTTTTATCGTCCCTGTAACGCATTAAATACGGTCTTTATGCTCCACACACATGACATCTTTCTTATTCAAAAGTAAGGAATGCTGTCCGTGGAACACCAAACAAATAATTTCATGAATCGCCCGGAGTCCTCAAGACAAAACGAAGTGTTGTTTAGGATTTAGATAAATGATAGCAAATTACGCTAATCATTTTATTTAGTTATGCGCTCACTTTACCTGATCATGATATGTTAAGCTATAGTACTTAAATGTGTGACATGGCATGCATAATCTCAGCTTGATTACTATGATGAGCATTGGTCATGAACATAAGTAACAGCATCAGCTCAATATTATAATAATTTGCTGTCATAAACTTTTACACGACGCGTCTTCCCTTTCTCCTTTATGATGAAACAAATGCTGCTTGACTAAAAGGCATTTTGTATGACCAAAATACAAGCTTTTCATAATAGATTAACCACAAGAGGATGCAAAACATTATGAATGGTGCAAAAGAATTGTTCTCTAACTACTATCAATTACACATTACCTAACATTGTACTGGGCCATTCGCCATTTTAGGATAACTACATATGTTCAATTATAAGAGTAGCCCTTCGCTTGTAGTATGATCGGCCTTGGTTAAAAAACTGTGCAAGATTGTGCTTGTAAAAAGCTAGGATTTAGATTTCGCCACAACGTCTGGTTTATGTGTGTTGTAGTTTGGAAAATGCGGATTTAATGAATTATTTTAGTTGAAGATTTTAATGTGCTTTTGCTTTTGTGTGGTTTTTGGCTGACGACATGATACTTCTAGGTGGGATATTATGGAAGATATTTATTATATTGTTCTGCATTGCTCAACCTCGCAAATCCTCCTCCTTTCCCTTTCACAAACAGACACGAAATTCATGCCAATTTCAAACAGGTATGAATTTTATATCATATATGATTGCAATCATTATTTAACCAGTTTATGACAGTAACAGGAAGAAGCTCTCAGCAAGAATATGCAAACAAGCATGCAAGCTATCATTAAACAAGGAAGGAAGGAAACATCGTCGGTTTTCTCGCGAAGCCGTGTCGAAAAACTGCATGCACGCGGGGATTGAATTTACGCATTGTCCTAGTATTTAAAAGAACACATACACAACCATGTTTTAAAGATGATTTTCATGATTAGATGACACCTTGAGCTGGTACAAGCAAACAGGTGAAGAAATGAGCTGTCGCAATGCGAAGATTTTCGGCCTATTTTCTAATTTTACAAAAAAATTAAATCTTATTTCTAAATATGTTGTATGTCTTCATCCATTTGTAGAGTTGGACATAATTCTGATAGATTGTCGGTAAAACATCAAGAGAAAATTGTTCAACCACTAACGTAGCCTAATGATATCAGCATACATACAAACCTAATTTTTGCTATTTGCAATCAACAATTTTCATTAGTCAAAAAGTAAAGAAAGAAGATTATATGTATGTGAGACGTGACGAGATCTTTAAAGTTAAAGTATACTAAATAAAGTGTTCTTTGCTCGTTTCTGTACTTTATTATGGAACCACGACAGATAGTACTTTGGTCTTCATAGTTTTTAGTTAAAATGATAAAAAATAGTAGGTCAAGCCAGTATAGCGTGTCGTCTTCTGATCAAGAATCGGCTCTCATTTAGTGTAAGGGGAAAAGTAGTGGTGGAGAAATTTAAACAATTGCGAGCTAACAGTGTGGGTATTCCGATGCAAATTTCAATATTCATGTGTTTTTAAGCAGACTGCACTGACGGGCAGTTATTTATGATTATGGGCAAAATACAGTCGTCTTTCGATAACGTCCGTTCCTCTAGATTCAGATACTACTCTATACCGTGTAATTGTACAGTATACGTGACTTTTTAACGTGTGAATAAATACATAGGGCAGAATGGCCCTATTTTGAAACAACAAAAAATTCCTTGTATCCAATCACGGTAATTCGTACAAATACAACAAGTGCAATATATACAAGAAATGGTAACAATATTAATTAATAAATTCTAGATTTGTGAATCTTTTACTGCGTACTTGACACGATTTCATATGTAAAATTGATGAACCTGATGAGATGGAGATTTTGTTTGATAACATACACACCAAGCCGGAGATGACTGTCGCATATAATTTCATGACAAGCGTATTTTCTTTATCCTCAGTCACGAAAATAGCTAACTGACATCATTCCCGAATAAGCCTCATCATAATCCCAAGGAAGCGCAACTACTTTAAAATATTTATATTGCCATTGCCGGGGATAAGAGCGGCTTATACGAGAGCATAAACGATACTGTCATTACTCTAGGTATCCTTAGTATTATGTAGAAATAAATTAACTACGAAGTTGCGATATTAGAGCAAGACAATCGTATATTACTTTAGGGATATGGGAGCATAAAATGTACTCTAAAATTGTATGGCTTTGCGCTCAGGAACAATTCGTGGCATTACCTTACGTTTTTCTACCGATTGATCTTTATTATCAGGCCGTTCAATTGCCATGCTATTTCTATCAAACACCTTTTAAGCAGATACAAATAAAATATTTCTACGAAGGAATAATTGTTTGATACCTGCCAAACCTGATGAAAAAGCACCAGGAAAATAGGTTTCAAATAATATCTACCAAGTTCAAAGGATGGCATTGCGATGTGAGCGTAAGGAATTGGCTTGAAGAAAATCATTGAGGGTATCCAGAGTAACTTGCGTGACCATGTCCAAATGTGATTTCTCAAAAATTAACCAATAAACTTTTGATATTAAAGTCCTCTGCGGCGAAGAAATTCTATGCAAATAAATCTATGACAAGTTGCAAGTGATTTTACAAAGAGTAGTTTTACCCGTTTGCATTAGGATTAGTCATTCCTTTTAGGATAAATGCAGGTTATAGTTAACTATCAACAGTGGTTTTTCAAACACGTCCGTACAACCAGTCACGTAAAATATTGTTTAGTCAGGCAAACAGATATTTTCTGTCTAACCTCTAGGTTATTGTGAGATACACTGAAGTAGGTGACAAAGAGAAAAACTGGCTGTGGTGTTGCAACATAAGTCATTTTTGATTTTTTTAAATGCTCGTCTACTGTAGAAGTAACTCACAGGAATTAATATGAAATTTGCTCAAATTTAGAGATGTGTTGTTATAATGTGAAAGCAGCAAACAAATGACAAAAGAAATGAATTGTTCTATAAAAACTAGTCCCTTTTACTTCTGACGAAACAATTGCTTGAACCGATGACAACTAACAATTTCAACCTCTCGCCAAAACCTTTTAGCCTTTTCCTTTTTAAAAAACAATCCAATCCATTACCTATTTTCAGGCGCAGGCGGATGTCATAAGTTTGCTCTCTGTGCAACTTTAGAAACCATGATATATTGTTTGTTTGTTGCAATATGCAATACTAACAAAATCTGAAATTGAATATACCTACACTGTTTATGTATTGAACAATGGCTGATACCCGTAATAGGGACGGTTGCATCCGTACTAGCCAGAATGAAGAATCATCAGACCTTATAGTATATATGCCACGATGCGATGTGTAAATTTATTAGTAATAAGGCTAAGAAATTCCAATACAGAAAATCATTAGTGCTTTGCTTGAATTGATACATAAACAGCTCATTCAACGCATGTTATAACCAGTAAGAAAAACCGAAAGATGCTTTCGTATAACGAGAACAAAAGATCAATGAAAAGAAAGATTGGCAGATTGAAGTGTGAATCCCTTATTAGTCTCATTATCGAATGTTTGAAAATATACGCATCGTGATTGAAAGGCGAAAATAATACAAGACTATGGTAATGCACAAAAGAACATTGTCATCATCTCTAGTCATGTCATTTATTCTTTATAATGACAAAAGTATCGTTGTTGTTGATGGTACTGCTTATTTATCAATTTGATTTGGTTTGCAAAGAATTGCTTAAAAGTTGATGATTTTGTATATTCTTTAATGTTACTCTTACCTACAATAAATGAATAAAATCTCATGCCAGGACAATGGTTTCTTTCCCATGTATTTTTGCATAATGAAAAAAATGGAGATTTTTCATTATGCAAAAATACATGGGAAAGAAACCATTGTCCTGCATGAGATTTTATTCATTTATTGTAGGTAAGAGTACATTGAACAAAAATGAAGAAGTATAGCTTGCGAGCTTGTTCCCTACATCTAGCCCCGTTTTCATTTTCATTTTTAAGCTTTGATATTGATGCAAAATAAATGTAATATGCCTCGATACCTAGTATTGGAAGAATTTTTTTAGTTTCACAGCTCCTTTAAATCAAAACTTACTTTATACAAATCACGATCATACATTGTGGTTAACAACGATAACGACGAAAAATTTGGGCCAAAATTGCGACGACAGAAGGAAAAAAATGTCATTTAATGTATCGATGATCAGAATAGTACAAAAAAATCGGTTTTCATTTGATGCTACAAAAACGTGCTCATCGGACGTGAAAAATAGAATCGCATCTTTTTCAGTGCTAAAGTTGGCGGACGTTAGTGCGCTTTCTCTTAATTTACAAACTGGCGGCTGATGCAAGTCTAGCATCATGATCTTAAAAAACCATTGTCTCGTTGGAGTTGTATCTTTGGAACTTCGATGTTCGAGTAAATGAAAAAAGGGAAAATACGATGCGATGATGGAAGTGGCTCCCATTAGAATGCGAGTTTACACGCATGCATATTCATCATGCATCATTAAAAAATCAAACAGTTCGTACCACTTTTGCAGTACTGTTAAATTCTGTCCAAATAGCCATCTCTACAACTGCATTTATGTCAGTTAAATTGACAAGGAATTGTCGATACAACTTAATGTCGAAAAAAAGGTTTTTGCATTCTAGGTTAAGTTAAAGTTTGACCTTTTGGCAGATACGCTCAATCTCACAGTGAATTTTCTTGACATCACTGCCACGTGGAATTTGTTCCATCTTTTTTTAAAAATGGTTCCTCCTACGCCCGTCAATGATTTGAGATTTCTAAGCACCCTTAAATACAATATTCTCAGTAGGCCTTGAGTCCAAGGTAGGTGTACTGAACAAATCTGTTTAATTAAATCTGTTTTCTAATAATCAGAGTAAGATTTTCAGTACAAAGGAGTGATCGCTTATAATTTTGGTTACAAATAAAACAACATTTACCTAAAGTATAAAGTATTATCCCATTTCCTTCCTTTTTTCTCTTTTCTGTAGCAATTGTACAGAGGAACACACAGTAATAAAACGTTGTCTAATCCGTAAAAAATATTTCAAAATGTCTACGAAAATCCTTTTAGTTTGAAGTTTCTCGCTATATGATAACTGTGATATTATCGAGTATTGAGTAGCTGTGGAATCCACCAGGAACATGCTTTAGGAAGAGGCCCTTAAAAGTGCCCCAGCATGTCTAGTAATTTATTATGTATCATAATTATATTCATATGCATAGTTTACTTTATTTAACTTTCTCGTATTCCTGCTGGTACCATCTCCTGCCAGCAAACCCACATGTATGATCTCACACTAGTACATACTAATCATTCTAAACGTAAAAGAAAGATTTACTCAAATCTCTTTGTATTCAAATCTTTTTAAGTAAATAAGATACATTCATGTCATCAATCATTTTTTAACTAATAGAAACACATCATATCCCAAATTTTGCAGCAGCAAAAACTTATAATCTGTGTTTCTTCACAAAGCACGGCGCTCAGTTCTTAAAAGAAAAGGCTCAATGACACTCGCTAGAAGAACACATATTTGTCGCCATCTTTTCTCGTAAAACATCAAAGCAAAAAGGGCTTTATGTGCAGATGTCATGCTTCTTTAGGTTATAAAGCAAAACGAAAATCAGTCAAACTGCCTGCAGTAAGTCAATAAAGTTTTTAATCGCGGTGTAGACCCTATCATTGAATTCAATGCTTTTATGAAGATGAAGATGTTTATTTCAAGCGGCCAAGATTTAAAAACAAATCTAAGAGAATGCGTCATTCACTGTTGCCAAATTTGAAGGTAAAGGTCTCGTTTTATTTACCTTACAGCAACTGTTGTCCATCTTTCATATAGTTCATATGTTAAAGGAGCATTTTACTTTAGTAAGAGCTAGTGTTGAGCATTTGTGTCTGATGGTTTCTGTTACCTTTCATCTACGTGAACCAAATGCAATTAAAAGAAAATATTTCGTACGGACGTTCATTTTATTTTTTCTAGGAGAGATCTCAAATTCAAATTTGGACAGAATCGCGGAGACTACTTTTTTAGTTCATTTTGGTCCTATGTAGAAGGTATGTTGTTACGGCTTGGCTTAGTCACTTGCTTGCTGTCAGAAAACGTCAGAGACAACATGACGTGCATTTTTAATTTTCCTTCCCTTGTATCGGATTGTAATAATGATAAGCGTATATGACACGACGGAAGAATAGTATTCGTACACGATGTCGAGATGAGGGCTGCATTTAAATTATTCAGTTAAAAGGCAATCTCCGACACTCATGAACAACGCGAGAGGATCATCACTCCCATCATATTTCATAATATTCGTCTCCGCATTTTTTTGCGCGTTGACTCAACAATTTCGATGGTCGAATAGGTAAAAAGAATTTAGGTTTCCATTTTCTAGCTAATATTCATGCATTTGTGTGTTTCACGTGTTGCCGTTTAAGGGAAGATTTAACGCACTGTTCGTACAGTAACACTCCTATTTCGTGTTTTTCTCTGAATAATGACCCTCGAATTTTTTCATTACTCAAAGGTAGTCATGTAAAGTAAAATCTTTGTTATTTATTAACGTTTATAGTATTCCATTTACCACTCGTAAAGGGGTAGAGTAGCGACAAAATTAAACATAGTCAGCAATTTGTCTACAATCTCCCAAAAGTACCATCAATCAATCAAGTACCATACCGATTAACACATAAGCACTTTATGTGAAAAATATTAACGGTCAAAACTTGGAAATCCTTCAAATAAATCTTAAAAAGTTCTATTCAAGATTAGTTAAATGTTTGTACTAAGTGTTGCATACCCACTCATCGGAAGACCTATTTTTTGATGAAATTTCCGGACTGTATGCTTTCTTTTCGATTTCCAAAAAAATACTGCGCTAATTTCGAACGTAGGCCAAATTCACTCAATTCGTACTAAAGTTTCTTCATGCCATTCACACTTGTGAATCTTTTATTGATATTGGTATTTACATGTGAAAGAGGATGAACATCGTGTAGCTTACGATTCTATGTATTACACAAATTTTACTCAGATTCAAGTGACAATTTTGATTTTCTTAGTTTTGTCATAAACTATATTTGGAACTTGGAACCCAATAACAGAACTTTTGGATGCTTTTTGGTTGGGATTGAGGTTAGATGGTTCGAAAAATAATTTGACGTTTGTTTTCGTTTGAGAAAAGTGTGATGTTACAGAGCTACCTTGATTCAACCATATTTTATGAAATTAAAACGGTTCTGTTGAAAACAAATATTTATGCCCTATAAGAAATGTTCGTTATATCATAATATTGTTTTCTGTAGAGCACAGAATTATGAATAATCCAATGTTAATAGCTTACGTGTTAAAGTCAAAGCTAAAGCTGAATATCAGAGGATCACCAATTACTGCCTCTAAATATCGAAAGTAAGTCTACTAAGAGATATTATTATGGTAATTATTTTTTTCAAATGATGAGTGATGGCATTGTTCTAACTTGATTATTGTAAGAGTAGTATACTCTCTATGAAGTACTATTTGTCGGAAAGTAGTTTTATTTTTTGAACTTTGAAGCCCATATCAACTATGCCAAGGGATGGGATTTCTTCACATCTTACCTTTGATAAAGCTGATATTTTTTTGAAAGTAAAGAAACAAACGACAAGAACTACGGCAATCTGAGACACTTTTTTTGGCAAAATTATTACGGTTGATATTTTATGACTGCAGACGTAAACGCTTTGTAATTGCTTCCTGAAATCTTGATGTTATTTTGAAGTGTATTTTTATTTTCACATTTTTTTTCATTCTCGCATTACAAGAAAGCAAGTCGTTGCAGTTTAAAATCTTTCCTAATCCGGGAAGATGCCCCTTTTTGGGCAATAAATAATCATTACGTACACATAAAATCATTCATAACGAGTTTCGAGGCATTACTCCAGGCTAGCATTTTTCTATCTCACTATCATTTTAATAACTGTAAATCGCTATTCTGACGCATAATTAGTGTCATTATTCCTAAATATGTACGTGTCTGATTCGAAATCTAACACAAATTATATGACTAAAAAATATATTGTGCTACCAAGGAATACTCTTGTGTAACATGCCATAATTATCACCTTCAAAATAAATCCCCGCAACAGTTACGATATAAGTGTACTTGAGCTGACTGTACAAAAACGGTTTGTACAAAAGCCACCTGGAAAATGACAACATATGCTACAGCTGGAGAGCCATGTTTGCTAGAAAAACTTATGCTGCGAGTATAATATCACGTGTCAACCTTTATGACTCTAATCCAAGGACAATTTAGAATATTCCGTTTATGGTAACAACATCATAACCATGGTCACTTCGATAATGTCCGCCACTGGACAAGTCGTGCTTATTCAAAGATTATGAGCTTTTGTCCTTATAGTTACTACGATTCGAGACTATGAATTTGAGGGGGAATTTATTTGAAATTTTTATGATACATGTCTTATAGTGTGTTTTCTGATTTTAAAGCTGTAGTTAACAGCAGCAATCAAAACATGGCATTCGAAAAAAGTGCAACCTCTTATAATTGTTATATTTTCATATTTGATTGTCACTGGGTGAAACAAATTTCTAATATTCCATAACTGGGTACTTTACGGGTACTTTACGGGAACCTCAAAAAATTGTTCAAGCTTATCATCAGTTATGTCGCTTACCACCTTTAATTCTGCTGCTCACATCAAAGTGCCTATTTAAGTGCTCATTGCCTCTGAACGTAGATTAAAATTGAAATATGTAAATAATCTAAATCATATGAAGGTAATTTTACTGCCAATGTATCGCGCTCTTGTCAGAAAACAACTCCATAAACCTATGAATACAAGGAACATCGAAACACTCATGCACTAGAAAATTGTGTCACCGTCACACTAGGTGACTCTATATCACAGGAATCTCTACATTACAGATGTGGTTTTCTATAAGTTCCATTAACATTGGTCCTAACAAGTTTGGTTGCACAACATTTTCAAAATAAAATAAATTAAGAAATTAAGACTGGTCGTAGTATAATGAAGCAAAGCGTGATGTAGTGAATGTCATTGAAGTTCTTTTTCATATCAAATTTCGTACATTATTTGTCTTTTGTAGTGTCAGGAGCAGCCTGGGTGACAACGAGACTGTTTTCTGGTCACACTTAAATAAATCCTAAGACCAAGGCGTGAAGTGTCTTTCGTATTATGCATGTCTCAAGGCTCCATGTTTGCTTTCATTCAGTCCCAGTCAAGCAAAGAGCACCTAATGTACATAAAAAACAGTTTGCATGGTGAATGGGTGGACCATGTTAAACCTTAATAGTTTTCAGTTTTAATTTAAATTTACAACATGGCTTCCGTTCAAAAATCTCCTCGAATGAATCAACTTCGCTTCGCCCACCACAATTCCATCATGTCAATCAAATAGTTGTGATTGTTTCATATTTTTGTACATGCCTAGGCTATCACAGCCAAAAGAGCATTTCATAACAAATAAATTTGCATGAAACATCGAGTGTGACTATTTTTATAAGGTGTGAAATCCGCCGTCGCTAGTTTTGTGATGACGATAAGGTAATTGCAAAAGCCAAAGTGGCGTCTATAGGAGATGTTTTATTTCTCAACAAAAACTGATATCGACATTAGCAACATGTTAAATTCAATCAGTCGCATCAGTTTAAGGATTATCTATTTATATATGGTGTCCCTTCAAGACGTAGAAAATCGCTTGGTGTGCACACCTTGTAATGTCAATCAAAAAAAGAAGAAAGACAAAGACAAACACTACAATAGCGCCCACACAACTACTGCACTGCTGTATCATCATCACCACTATTGGCATTTCTGTCAGCAACTAACACTTTCGGTTATTGCGTATGTGGGAGATTTCGATTATCTTTTTTTTAGTCAAGCTGTGCAACGCTAATTTGACGACACAATGCATGTGCAGAGGTGCGTATGAAATGATTTTTTTGTGAGCATCTAATCAAACAATAACGACGATTATCATATGATTAGTGTCGAATTTTTTCAAGATTAATTTAGGTAATTGCTGGTGACTGAGTGGAATACATTCCTCTAACATAATCACGAAAACGGAATACTAGGTGGTCCAAAATTTCAACACTTTAACTTAGAATATGCACGTTGAAGGAAAAGGTCAAATTGGCATCCTACGGAAAGGTATAAACGAGATGCGAAAGCAAATTCACAAGTTTTAATAATTCCTAATTTGGAGTTGCTCAAAAACGAAGCAAAAAAGAAAACAGGGATTTTTGTGTATATTAAAAAAGGGTTATGATAATCAGAAGGGTAAAAGAAATTACTTTCATCCTAACAATTTTATCGAAATTTAAGTTTCCATCAGATGCTCTTGGCTTTGCGAAAACCCCAATTTAGCTCTTATCAATACGTTTTATCTATATGAATTAGGCGTACGTAATTTCCTTGCGAAGATAATTTAGATTGGATGAATGCATTTCGGCTTAACAGATCATTCCAAATGAACTCAGATTTAAGCTAAAACCTTTAACGTTCTCTCAATGGGATATCAGCTCTTTCCTTGTATACAACTAATTATGAATAGAAGGTTTGGCGTAAATTCTTTGAAGTACATATATTATCCCAGCAGGTGAAATGAATACAGACGATGTATTTTTCCCGTGATCACTGTTACATTTTACCAAGTAATTGGCACAAAACGTAAACTATAAGGGTGTTGTAACTTGCAAGAATAATCAAACACAGCTATCGTACAGACAGTTGCGTAATTTTAGTATTCGCTCCTCATCTTTCATGTTTGTTAGTCGCTCATATTAAAATTAACGCACTTTATTTACATGGTATCATAAACTTTGAAAAACGTATCAATCTCGCTGGGGATTTAATTTAGATAACGCTCACTGATTTCGACCACCCTTTTAAATAGGCGTGACATGTCATCTAAAGAAGTTGCGAATCTTGTTGACATTAGCCTAATTGCAAGAGGATGAAAACTTAACTTAAAGCGTTTAAATTACATCAGATTCTTTACCAGTATGAAAATGCGTTGACTATGAATAATTTAACGTCAACCAAAAATATGACAGGGACCGATGGAACCTGAGAGGTAAAAATCTACAATCTTTCTTTCTTAGTAATCAGCAAGGAAATATATTGCAAAATATTTAGTACTGAGTTGCATAAGAAATGCATTCATCAAGCAATTTTTTCTCATTTCTGTGTGTGCTGGGAGTAATAAGCCAATCGTGCACCTGACAAAAGCCAAATCCTTGTCGAGAAAATGCTTTAAGACTCCGTAGGAGTACTGCATCTCAAAAATTTGTATATGATAAAAAAGATAATCTTATGAATGATTGAAGCGACATGCGACACCGTTGACCGTAATGTGGTGGTGAATCTTTTCCTTCTGTTTCTGAAGCTGCAAACACTACTTGGGGTAGGAACTATACTTTTCATTGAAAATAGTATACCAAGAAGATACAAGATGAGTTATTGTTGTGTTTAATTGTTGCTAAAAATTTACCTATTAAGTTCGTCTGCAGACATCTTCTAATATGCCTGAGAACTGAACTTGCGAATTTGCGAACTCGAATCTCATAGTATTAATAATTTTTTTGCGATATTTAGGTATTAGGTGTTTCATGAGTTTCGTGTGTTACCTTTGCACCATCTCTTTGTTTGTTTCGTATTGCCAAATACAGAGCAGGATTCTAGCTAAATATAAATATAATATGTGGTTATTGCACGTATACTGTTTTGCCATTTAGGCAATGACAGTATGAGGAAATGTGCTCACGTGCAAAAGCGCTTGCTAACTGACACTGAAAATTAAAAATGTTTACAACAGCATGTCAATGAATGTCGTTATCAAAGGAAGATACTTTCGTACTTCACATGATGAGATTTATCTCAGCTGCCGATCTAAATGTTTAACAGAGCTTATAGACGCACATAACCACAGCCCTATTCACACAGTCTTTCTATTTTGTGGTTATCCATTAGCAGTGCGTGCGCATGTTTGATACAAGGAAGATGATTCATGATTTAAGGTTTCAGCTGTTCTTTGTGCATAAAAATGTGAATGAAAGTAAAAATGAGCGAAAGAAAAGTGTTTTAGCTTTTGTGAAGGTATGCATGTAGAATCATAAGGAAATTGTAAAGCAGCATCGAAATTCGTATAAACTAATATTGTTGAGTGCATGCGTGGCTCGCATATAAGCTGTATTTATAGATGCTGCCACGAAACAAAACTTAAAGATCAATCGCATATATATTGTATATAGTCATATGCAGCTTGAAATGTTTAACTATTCAGTTGCGATAGTAATCAAAAGTTGTACAACAGGTTGCAACCCTTTTGATGGCGTAGATATCTTTCCTTTAACTTATGGCCAGGTTACACTTTCATTTTCTTTTAAGTTCGTAGGTACGAACAAATTTTGCATGCAACTAATATTTTGTATTGCATACGGTGTATGTTTTGAAGCAATGATTAGGCGGATTATCACGTGAATACAGTTTAATGGAATAAAAAAAATATTTACTTTGATTTAAATGCATTCGGAAATTTAAAGAGTCACTTTGCCGGTACTTTCCTCATAGTTCAGCACACACAGGGTAAACCCGAAGTGGCCAAAGTAAAATCGGGTCTGTAAACATTTTTTGCCAATATTTTCCTTACAAATAAACAAGTTTTAGACAATTGCTATTATACAAACGACAGAAAACTGAAAATTTGAGTTGACGCTAAAGCGTAAGGGAAAATCATCTTTCAGGCAGATTGTTTCTGTAGAGAATCAGATATAAATGTTAAATGTATGCCAAAAAACGTAAAATTTTCGTGGCAGTTAGAGTTGCTCGATAATTTGGTCTTGCTTAACACAAGTATACATGGAAGTATGAGAAGTTTTATGACATGTTCACGACCTGTCATTTAGTTTGTCACTCAACCTATCTATTCACGGAAAACGCTCGTCATTACGATAATGTTTTCCCAAATCATCGTAAAAATGTTGTTAATATAAAAGTAGTCGGAAAGTTTCCTCGTACTTCCTTACTACCCCCACCACCTGTGTTTGTAAACAGCAACCTAATTGCGGCGCTGCCTCTAGTTTTCACGACACTGTGCAGTTTTAGTACATATTCCCTACTATCCTTAAATCATAAGCTTTTAATAGCGTATATATATATAAGGACATTGCACGAATCCGTAGAACCATGATTTGCCTGCTTCATTTAAAAAATATGAAAAACAGGGAGATAATAGTTGCCAAGTTATTAAATGCACAAACAGACGTACAAATCTGGTAAAAACCTGCATTAGTTGTAATACAATTAAGTACTTCCTTGGTGCGCCATCAAATTCCAACTTTGAAACCCTATCTAAAAGCATGATGCAAACGTAATGTTACCAAATATCAGGCTAATACCATTTTCACCATATGACATTACTGTTACTGTTGGCCCTTTGTGTTTAATATTAGTCGGTAAAATAGAGCACAGTCCTCATCCGTCCGTCTGGAACATGTTTTTTACGCATAATTAAGAAGTATGCAAAGTACTATGGACGCAGCATAAGGTTTTCTTAGGTGCATCCAGCAAACAAAACAGTACCGAAGCAACACGAAAAGATTTCGCACTGCAAATTTATGCTTGCTCCTCCAAATCACTTTTAAACGGCCCCTTCTTTCTTCCTATCCTTTCATGCTAGCA
>VICI01000827.1:0-29570 GCA_019593645.1 Akabosia matsudoensis
ATATTTAGATCACCAGTAGTGTAGTAAAACTACATGAATGAGGGATAAACTGACAAAATGTTTCACGTCCACCAAATTTCTCTTCCCTCATCATTTCCATCTCTTTCTTTCTTATTTTCAAACTTAACCCCAAGACAAGCATTACGCGCATTACTTGTCTACATTTTATCGTGCATATTTATTATGAGTAAAGAAGGCAGAGGGGAAAGGAAAATGAAAGACGAAGAAAAATCTCTTAAGTTTTATGGATATCAGTTGCATTGGTTTTGTATGCAGCACAAATGAGTAACGCAAATTCATTCACTCCTGCACTCCGCAACGAGCACGTTACCCTTCAGCGTACTGCAGCAAAATGACGTGCGTGAAATGGATAATACGAGCAAGTAGTTATAGCAATTTTCGTCACTATAGCTGCTTCAGTATGTAAATGACGTTCTGTTGAACTCAGCGTCCTCGTGGGATGTAAAATTCATGGCAATATTGTCTGTGCGTGTTCAACAATTTAGTTGGAGCCACACGACAAACATTCGGTTCTGCGACAGAATTTATATTAATTTGAGTTGATTTTATGATTTTTCGTTTGATGCCGTTACAGATATAAAAATGGAAGACGTCTGAGCACTATTCCAAGTTAGTGGCACACACAAATAATAGTTCGGACATGGGGAGAATTCATACGAGAAGGATAACCTCGACAACGGGTCACTCTCTGGGTAAGTCTAGGTTAACGTATCTATCATCCGTTTTTTGAACTTGTAAATAGTAAAAATTGAAAATATAGAGGAAAAAAGTTTGGTAACTTTTTTCTGTCAAACTTTGCCTTTGAGGCTATTTATTTTGGATTCCAAGAAATTGCCATTATCCATTTATTCCTAGAACTTCATATATTTTTTTCTAGTGTGGTTCGAAAAGTAAAATTATTGCTTTTTGCACTACCGCGTCCAATCTTTTCTTTTTGTGACAAGTCATATCGTCATAAGTTCATGTATGTATGTTTCACCAATCTCCTGACACACGACAAGTAAGGATTTCTTAGAATGTTTCCGAAAGGAGACGTATGCCGACTCGGATGCTTCTCGCCGTCGTCAGCCCCACATCGTCACCTGGCCGTGGTACTTAGACTGACGGAAAACAAATGGGACTCTTACATTTTCCGTAGATTTCAGCGCAAACAGTGTTTCCTAAGCCAGTAATCGCCATTCTTGCCGCTTCTTGTCATCATTATTGTCACAGAATCTTCATAGTCAAGGAAATTTGCTCGCTGATATTTTCTTTTTACTTTCAGTTATGCTCTCGTTTTAGCATGTGCTTTCCACCTTTTCATGTTGTCAGATTTTTTCTCATATTAAAATTCTAATGTCATTCGAAAGTAGAAAAAAACACACCTGTCTAACATATGAGGTACTTGTTCATGTTGCATGATGGCTTTTTGGGTGCGATGATAATACCGTGTAGTCTTGGACTGGCATGGGAAGCCTCGACTATTACTTCACATGTTTTCCAGTAAAAGTTGAACTTTCTTTGCTTATATAAAATAATGTATTCAAGTTTTTTTTCGATGTGGCACAAGTATAACGTTTCCCAATGGTAGGAGCCCGGTGAGCATATCTGGTATCAGAATGATAATAAGAATAATACCCTTTTTGACAAGTTTTCTTCCTGCGATAAGGAAACGAAAAATCACTTTTCTGATGACAACGTGTAGTAGAAAACTGGCGATCGGAATATGAAATGAGTATGAAAAATCATAATTTCTCCCAGGTTTTTATCGGGGAAAAAAAAGTTGTAATAAATGGGCAAAATTTTTCTCTTGAGAAAAATGAGAATTTTTTTCTTGAAACTTGTTTTTCTTTTGAGTTGGTAAGATCCTAAATTTTCTTATCTAGACTTTCCCTTACGACACTTTTCAAGCAAAACAAGTTCTGGAAATAAAATATTGAGGGAGGAAGTAAAACCATTATCATGATGATATTGATTGTTGGTTATGGAGGTGGCTGTCTCTTATATGAATACATAACTAGTATTTAAACGTACCCTCCGCGTTAGTACCCAGTATGGATTGCGGATTTACTGTAAAATAAATCATCATCATAGACCACCAGTATGATCTATGATGCCTGTAAAATAAATTAAGATTGTCTATTTAAACATTTGCCAAATATAGAGACCTTGTTTCGAATGGATCCTTGTTTGTTTAAAGCTCATCCAATCAGCGAAAAGTAAAAACGTATTTTGCTAATATTCAGCATTGTGACCGTCTGTACAAGTACACATTGTACTTAAAAATACGCCATACCCGTAACCCTGAACTAGGAATTCTCGAGTTTTCAGGGTTGAGTGAATTCTTTACAAAACATGAAGCACTGAAGCATGCTCTGTGTAGCTAGTTTTGTACTCCTGACAGGAATGCTCTGAGGTAAGTTTGTCCAAAGTATAAGCCGAGTAGTTGCTCACATTCTTTTTATTTCATTTCTGAGCTACATGACAAGTTGCTTAATAAGCTTTCCCTGTTTTGCTTCTATTTCCTTGAGGCAACTGCACATTGTCTTGTTTAGACGTATGTTTGCTTACCTCAGCAGTCATGTCCGTTACTGCTCTGCCTCAATCACTCTCCTTCACAACTAATGGACTCACTTCATCTCTCGCAATATGTCAGGCCAGTTCTGCTGCAAGGTTGAGTTCAGTTACTACTGATGTCAACATAGTTGCCATCAGGAAACTTTACTGACGATGAGTTCGCAAACGAGTGCAATTCATTAATGCAAATTTATTTATCTAAATATTATGTTTAGAAATATATATTTTAACACAAAACGCAGTCATTATAAACACACCATTTTGGAATTTTCTTTGCTACCGTATGAGGTTTTAGTCATATGCTTCAGATATCCGGGGTGCCAGAGAAAATTCAAGGCATACGTTCGCTTTCACTATCCAATGCTTCAATGCTTATTATTTTTATTTATAGGAGATAACGCTGGATTGCGTAGTGTCCATTCATCCATAATATAATGTTAGACCAAGTCGTGTCTGTATTATTGCTTGTTGTTCTAACTCAAACCATTTCGTGCTCATGCTGAGCAGGACACATATGATTTGACCAAGGCTAAATTTCCAAGATACAAATTTGTACAGCTCGGACAGTAAAAACCATTTCGTTTTTACTTTCCCCTCTTGAAGTGCCATTTTCTTAGATTGGGTTGCATTTCGCTCGTAGCTTTTTTATAGTCTACTGCAGTCGTAGAAGTCGAGAAGACGCAAACAGATTACGTCTATATTGTTTTGGAATGGGAAACTTGCTGCCACTTTGAAAAGAATGCACTATTTTATTCATCCGCCCCTTTTACCAGACTATTTTTTCAATGTCCAAGGAAATCGTCTTTGTGACCAAGCATCAGAACATTATCTGAGCATACTTGTGCAGTATACATATTTTTTTGGTAAATCGGTTTGGAATCCGGCTCTGGCTGTAGTGGGCATTAGGAAAAAACATTGACGTGCATACCAAATGGCTTCATTTTGACTTCCGCTTCCTAGTCGAGAGTTAGTGAGAAGTTGAGACGCACGGAAAGAGTACACCATGTTAAGTTTCGAGCTAAAGCTACAATGCTGTAAACATCCAAACCTAATATGAATTTACTGTTGAAGATATTATATGTGATTCGGAAAGAATGTCTACCGGTATGTTGTACACTGCGTCACTATCGTCTCGAGTCCCTGATGTTTACGTGAAATCAGATTTCTGTGGGGTCAATTTTAAACAGATATACTGTTAAGTGATTTATGTTTTCCTACAAAGAAGTTATACGTTCCCCATTATTGCGCGTTTCGGCCGTATACATGCATACCGAACTTTCTTGAAAAAAATAACTGTCACATAACCTTCCATTTGCATTAATGAAAATGCGGTGACACTTTGCAGTATTAGCATGGCATTGTCCTCAAGGTTGACATAATCCATCGGGATATACAAAGCTTGCGTTAGATTGGCGTTTCTGTGATTCAGCACATCAGTTTCGTCAAGCAAACACGTTTAACACTTTTCTCGAACAAAGTTTGAAAAATAAGCTCAAAAAGAAACGATCAGATTGAACAAAGATTCCACAGAGTCGTTGATTGCCATGTATTCGTATGCATGCATGCATTTTNATCAGATTGAACAAAGATTCCACAGAGTCGTTGATTGCCATGTATTCGTATGCATGCATGCATTTTTAGATGATTCCAGTAATTTGTTGTGATCGCTGGCTCTCAAGTAGATGTCCGTCTATAATCAATACTATCGAGAAAAAATATAAAATACATAAAGCGGAGCTACAAACTACAGTGGAGTCTGATTAGGTTTCCATTAAGGTAAAACGTGATCCGCATTGTACACAACATCTAATATAGATCTATAAAGGGCATTCTCCATATTCTGCTTGAAATTAATCACGCCCCGCGTGTATCTATTTAAAAGATTCATTCATACGTGCATTCATTTGAGGGATTTTCAAGATTCACTTATTGTAATAATTTGTGAGGAAAGTAATATTCAGGACAAATCTTTCATTATGATCATATGCACAAAATTCTATGAATTAGTAGTTAGGGAGGGGGAAGCAAAAGAATCTGAGTAGTAATAAAATTCGAGCTTGCATTGTGAGAAAAGTGCACGAATCAGAGTAAAAGAACTTTTGCTGTTTGATTCCAATTTCTGCATTGTGTAACGAGAAGAATAAACGGAAGAAACTCAAGGGGACGATGGATCATGTTCTTAGTGTCTCAAAAGCAATTTTTTATGCTCACCCTACGAAACATATATTTTCGTCAGCTCCAGAACACAAAAGGGTACGCACTCATACTACTGCCACCGGTCATGAGTGCAAAAACACACACAGATGTTTTTTTCCGATGTTGGGAATTTTATCGAATATTATTTTTCCTGAATCCTACGGTTAAGAACTGACTCACCGGACGGACATTGTCGCTCTGTCAATAAAATTCAACTTGAGTTTTTTAGTTCATGCAATGTGCGCAAAAGTATAATCGGACGCTTGTTCAGGGAAGGAAGTTGTGTGCTCAGGGGAACTGTTAGCGTAAAAAATAACATCCGCCTAGTTTTTTTCCTGTCCTAATAATGTTTTTTCGTATTTCACGCTAAACGCTAAAGGCAAAGGTTTTAGTTTGCAGCTTTGATCAAGGCTGCAAAAACATATCGTTTGGTTGGAGTCCAAGTAACCGACGTAGAAAATCGTTGAGTTTTAATTGATCATGTAGTGATCATATTTTTGTTTTTTTTGTTTCAAAACTTTAATTCTGGACTTACTCGTTGCAATACATTGTCATATCTATAAGTTTCTAACATCTTTTTTGCCCACGTTTCCTAAGACTGAAAGCTTTTTTATAGCCATTGCAACGGTTTTACCACCTCGCGAGACGTAAGTATGGACTTTCATGAGGAATGTCATGATTTTTTTAACAGCAATTTTTACCTGAACACCAGTAGTTGTTATATCAACCGTTCCGGGAAGCCATGCTCTAAGAAGCAAAAAAAGTCTCAATCAATGTTTCACGGTCTTCGTTCTGGTGGCATTCCACACTTGCAGGAATGACACGTGTGGAGGAGGGTTAGATATGTTTCCAAGGAAATGGTTTATATGGTATAGAAAACATAGTAAATAATGGATTTCAGAGCGCCATTTGTCACTTCCAAGATGACGAAGAAAAAAAAATGAATGAGACTGACTAGATGACAGTTCGGAAAGTATGACAGATGAAAAGGCAATAATAATACGAAGTTTTACTTTTGAAGTCACAATGCCAGCAGCGCAGTTTCTCTGACGTGTAGTTCATCTTAACTATTGTCACTTGAATGAGGTGTAAAACATGACTTTCCTAATTCTTAGGGACGTCTAAAACAAAACAAATACATTTCAAACAAAACGAATCTCATTTCTAAGAGTAAACATTGATGTTTCCCCAACACATTTATAACCGCTCATGAGTATGAAAAGTAATCGTTTGTAAGGAATTATAGTAGGAATTAAGGGAGTAAGCTTTTCATTAAAAGTTAGATTCACTTTTGAAGTTATAGTTTCTTGCAAACACAACCTTGTTTGATTGTACATATACCTGAGAATGTCCACTGAAAAAATAGTAACGCAAAACTGAAAAAGAATCGCCCTTTTTCGAATTAACTAAAGTTCATTGTCTCAACAATGTCGGTAAGTTAAAAGCCCTTTTTGCCAGGGTTTGTGTTGTTTTGCTGGTCTAGACATTTTTATTGACTGCACGAGAATCATAACATGAACAATCGCGATGTTTTCCGTCCTAGCCTTCCTTCTTTTCACCCAAAGTAAAATCTAAGTAAAGGTTACGATAGAATGAAAATTTCAATGAAAGCATCCCTGTATAGCATGTTACTTCTTGCTCCGAGTAAGATCCAATGTAAAATGCTCAGAACGGTAGAGAGAAATAGGTAAAAAAAAGAAGTTATGTGGTCTTGCATACAGTAAACATGTTAGCATTCTGTCTGAAGGGGGGAAAGAAATAATGCAACTGTTTTTTTCTGGATGAAAAACTTTTCCTTTTTCATTTAACCTTGACCATTCAAACCGGTTAGTTCATTCTCCCTCAAAGTGGGGAGAAATATATAGGATGACAGTGGTAGTGCATATCCGATGATGAAGACATTTCACTTTTTTTTTCTCTGTCCATCTTTCAAAACAGTTATATTACTGTAGTTGAATTTTAACTACAATGGCTACAAACGAATGATAGCATCAAGCAAAAGAAAGTTGTGTTGTTGTAAGTGCAGGTACTACATGCCAGCAGGCTACCACCGGAGCGACGTGATAGGAGTGAAAAAAGCAAACTATGAGTCGCCTACTTTTGCTCCTTTGCGTTCCCCTCCCATCATTCCGATAAAAATGCACAAAAGACTTTCTCCTCTATCTTTGATTTCGCAATCTTAAAGTGGACTGTAGGGATTATTTTTCGTTTCCATCTGGTTGGAAAGCAAAGCAGGAATAAATTGATGAAAATATGGCAGCATTTCAAATCGTCATCCAAGTAATCTTGTGATATAGGCGGGAAGCTGATTTTAGTAAAGGGAAAACAGAGTTTTTTTCTTGTTTTAAACTTTACGTTTACTTTTGTATCATCATTTTCCGTATCATGATAAGATGTAACCGTCTAGGGTTTCCACCCACATTTAGTGTACACACAAACATATCACCAAAGTTAAAATCTACGATAATATACAAAAGGGAAGCCAATTTAGAGATGATGTTTTGAAGATCATGTAAGTGCAACTCAATGTTAATGTTTGGCTACAACGATGCCTATGTTGCCTCTACAATTGCAAAGACCTGCACGGTCGAGTAGTTCATCCGTTCATGTTCTGGTCTAGGGTCATTACTTAAATTTTGAGTAGGGAGGAGAAGACAGCAAAGGTAGAAAGGTAGGTAGGGGCATGTGGTTTCTTCCGGAGAAAATAACTAGCTTGAGGGGAATAATACGGGAGAGAGTAAAAGAGGGAAAACGGTAACTGTGAAAGGAAAAGTGGATTTCCTTTTTTTCTTCTTTTCTTTTCTCCGCCAACGCATATCATTCTTAATAACATCCATCTTGCTTCATAAGGTAGCAGCCAAAATGATAGAATTATGGCTAACGTACTCCCTACACTGGTTTCCTTGTTTGTCATTTAGGCTGTTCTTTGTTAGCTACGGACTTCGTCTGTTGCCCCAACTTCCTGTTTATTTGTTGCATCGTCAGCTCTTAAACACGCGTGTGCTATATAAACAGAGCATCGAATACATACACATCATCACATTAAGGAATTCTCTCTCAACAGTAGTATTACTTTACTAGTCCCAATTTCCTCAAACTGCAGCTCTGTCATAACTGTAGGATTCCAAATCTCGCATCAGCACCACTAGAGCTCAATGAATGCTTTCTTTGCAGTACCACCGGAGCGTGAAGTTTTGCCAAGATTTTTTTCCAGCTCCGTATATGAGTGACATCATAACAATGAGCGATGAGAGACACGCAAGTCCGGCTCCCTGGCAAGCAGACAGTCGAAAAGATTTCGTTTTTTGATCAGATGACTGTGTCTTACACTGTTGTCTGCGCACGGCTACTCTTGCCACATCTTAAGGGTCCAAAAATCAATCTTACGAGCATGCAACCTATTAACTGTACAAGTAATATATATGTTTAGCAGGTCTTTCGATCCTACAAGTACTTCCAATGCTCTGAAGCCGACTTGACAATTTTCCCCGTACTCATCTAAGTTGAAACGATAAGTTTTTGTTAGGACACAAACTTACAATATAACGATTCCAGGGTGTAAGCCAGAGTTATGTACACTTGCGTAAACCGTTTCACTGGACAGTTTCATACTTGTATATTTGTTATGAAGATAATGGGAGAAAACGCTCTCAGATGGAAAAAAAAAGAAGTAGATTCACGTACCCTTGTACTGAGAATGTAGTTTTGATGCTGTGCACATGCCAACATCAAATTTCTCGTAATCACGAGCCTAGTCATCACCATTTCTTACTTTATCTTGTTATTTTACCCGCGCTGCAAAAGTCCGAACCACGCAGACGACAATAAGTTATGATTTACCAGGCATTTCTAAAAATTGCATCAGGAAATTCCATCTTCTGTTCCTTGCCTGAGACATAATCAAAATAGCTTACGTTCTTATCCATACGTATCTTGGCTGCGCAACAAAATCTACTTGACCCAGTGCTAATATGAGTTGCTGATTATGTTTTTCCCAACGCTTCCCTAGGAAAACACTGGAGAGTTTCCGTAAGTCTGTTGTAAAATAAAGTTCCCTCGCAAAGCTAGTAACCAATGCCACTCCATTCTGACAACCACTTTCATTAGCAAATAAGAATTTCCCACCAGTAAATCCTATTGGAAGACATAATGACAATAAACTAAAGTACTTTTTTCATGCTACGTTTCCACTTGTTTTTCTTTGTAAAAATAGCGTAGCAATCTCATTTCTTCTCCATGGGTGCACTGACTGAACGCGTACTTTTTTAGTACTGTTGTAGTACTAGAAGGAAAAACGCATTAGTTTGGTACACATTCAATATTTTCTCAGGATCTGACAACAACATCGGGTTTTTTTTTCTTTCTCTCGTTTGGCAGACTTTGTTTGCATTTTATGCTGTTGCTGGCCCATCTTTGGGCGCCTAGATTTGAGAAAATCCTTGGATACACAATAGAAAAACTTTTTTGATAACTGTGTTAGTAAGAATATCATGAACAAATATTTTCTTTCCTTGAGCCGTGCATATACTTCAGCAACATTCTTCATAATCCTTAGAGATTAACATCAATCATGCAACGTTCTTATGAGGGACCATTATGTCCACCCATCCCGGATTTCAAAAAGTATATAGCATCTTCTATAGGCTTCGAGTGAACTAGAAAAGAAAAGTACGTTTAAATATAACTTCAACGTATTAACTGGAACCGCATTTTGCATTGACAGGACAATACTACATCCTTCATTAAAAGTAGACAAATTTAAAGTATTAAAAAAAGACTCATGAACCATGGCAGCTCGTAAGTATAACCCTATAAGCCTCGTCCTCTGCTTGCACATGCAGGAACATCTAAGGTGTAGATTAGTGAACAGTTTTGTTATGATAGAAAGGCTTCCGAAGTTTATGAGTAAGAAGCACGACCACGAGATTTGTACAAAGTACACTTATCAAGCTATGCGATTAGACGGACTTTCGAACACAAAAGTATGATTTTTTCTATTAAATACAGCCCTTTGCGACCTGAGCACTTACAAATCAAATCCGTACAAGAGGGCGAAACGACGATATCCAGCCACGGCGGATTCTTAAAACTATGCTCGCGAGTATACAAGATCTTCCTTCACGGAAAAATAGTATCTTCAGTGTCTTGTATACCATTATTGCGTTGTCACTAAGCCTTGGTTAAAACAACAACATAGTCCTCTCAGAGAGGACTACATTATTCGTTATTTGTTTTTATTCCCCAAAGATTTTTTTCTTTTAACGGTGAGAGGGAGAGTTGAGTACTGAGGGAATATCATCACAGGCTGACGGACTGCAGTGTAGCAATACAAACAGTAAGGCTATAGCAATGGGAGTACATCAGGTTGGTACTTGATCCTTCAATGTAACAAACCTGAGTGTTTAGGTAAATAAAAATGAAGTTGTGAGTATGAAAAGCTGCTCGGTTATCTCAGTCGAAGATGCAAAGCTGTGTTTTTTTTTTACTTTATCGCCACATCGTCTAAAGGAGCTGTTTTTCCCATGCTTTCTCTGCGTTTGTCATTCCTCGGGCTTTCTCTTTTTAACATTTCATCTCGTGAGTCTCATATTATTTCATTTTCTTCCCGCTGGGAATAAACAGGTAGATGATTTCTTCATGACTTTCCAGAGGAGGCAAAGCTTTTTTTTTAAAGTTCATTGTGTCCGACGGGCACAGCGGCGGAGGTGCATTCCATGAACAATCTCTCATTCCATCTTTTCATTTGGCACGACAAGGACATTCTCAAGTAATAAATACAAGTTTTGTTTGTTGGGCGTGTTACGTAATAAAACGTAGTGTTGGGCTTCAACGCACAGGAAATGTTGAACGCAGTACTTCTTGCATGACATGACGTTTGCAGCACTGTGCGTCTGATGTGTTTGAGAGCAACATTCATGAGGTATATACGCGTGCTGTGGTCTTACTGCTCCTACACATGTTTTAATAAGTTAAAACATAGACCTTCCCCTAGACTTCATTTCCGGTTCCTGTTTTAAATATACAATTTCATATTCGGCACCCTTCATTCATGTCTATCCTCCTTCCGGTATTGACAACATGAGCATACATGTGGCCTCCAAACAATCATTAATCAAATTGGTTTGTGAATGAGAGTTTTTTTTTGTGGTGGTGTACCCATGATAATATATTCATTATAATAATTTATGCATAGATTTTATTAAAACTTGGGCAAATTTGTTGTGCCACCAGAACATGCGTGTGGGTTGTCAGTGGGAATAGGTAGCAAAGCCAGTGCATTAATGGTTTTATACCTGGCGTGCCTCAAGACATTCTATTCTTAACTGAACCGAACTACACATATCCTTTCAATCACTTTTAGATGAAACGTCGGAAGTATGGGATCGCTAACCGTGATTGACAGCATGCAATTAGTCGGAGCGACGTAACGAAACTGTGTCTTTAAGACTTAACGGCCCAACCTGTTAGTACGATGAACAAGTTTGTATATTGCTTCATTTAAAAATTTGATGATATGATCGTGAACCCCCATCTCTTTACATAATATGTGGAGTCGCCAACAGATTTTTATCCAGTATATCTACTGGAGTTTAAAAGTCTTCGGAAATCAAATACAAGAAAATTGTATATTTAAGTGACTGACGTATTGGTCTCAAGATTCAGACATCGAAAGCATACTTTTTGGAAGCAAGTGTCGGTGTTTTTGTACGGTATTTGACGTCTCCGTCTCTCTCTCGTCGAAAATGAATAACTTCCCGTTTCAGTAAAAAAAATTGATATTAGCTTTTGAAATTGCATATATATTGTCACTTGTACTCACTGGTCATAGTATCTGATATGGTTGTATAGTTCGGTCGGAGAATAGTTTGCTAAATGTGTGTGCAACCACAATTTTGCCTAACTAAAATTGGAAAGTTGAAAGTTAATATGTACCTTATACCTACATTCCAGTATGCATATAAATCTACAGTATTCATTATACCGATAATCGAACAAATTCGAACACCTTCGGTAGTACAAATAAGACGCTCATGCACCGCTAGCAAAAAAAGTAGAGAAATGCGTTTGCAAGATCTTCATGATCCGCTAAACCACGATCTTCAAGGCTCGCTACGATAAGAAAAGATCTTGATCAAAGAAATCACGATTACTCTGTTTCACCCATCATTACTAGTGCTTTTTTTAGTCAAATAAATTGTTTGAAAATAATCCTCGCTGACTGCCTTTTGCTTGGTTGCTGATCATTTATGCGCGACCAATCATAAAAACATTTAAGAATTCAAATACATTTTCTCATGCAACCTTAATTTCGAAATCCGGCATTGTAATGAAAAACGCACGTCGTAACTACATTTAAAAAAATCCAATGTTTACGCATATTATGATTCTTACAACCATACTTGTGTCGTAACCGTTCGTGTAGTTTGAGCTTCGTGAGTAGCAGGAACGATCAAAGACATGGAGCCGAATCCACTTCGAATTTACCCTGGTATTCCGAATAATTTTTGTTAATACGAGTCATAATCACATTTTCGGTAAATAATACGAAATTGGAATGTCAATGTGACAAGAAACTCCGCTTCCTTTGGTTTTCCATGTTCAATCCTTCAGCCTGTGCTTTTAAGCAGAGGTAGCTGAAACGAAAAATGACAACATGCGGGAGCTCAAATGCAGTTCACAGTCACAGGTCTATTCGTACTGACAGAATGTGCGCATTATATTTTGTGTTTTGTGGGAGCTTGACAGGTCATAGGAACATTTGTAAAATGATGGATGATAGTCCGATGGAAACGTCGGGACGCATTTTCTATACTTGCTCTTCCTTTCTGAGAACACTGCTAAATACGAAAAACACACGCACATAATCAGAAGGAAGGAACAGGAGACGTTTTCATAATCACATGTTTGCTATGTAGAGTCAAACATTCTCGAGCTACATAATAAAACGCCGGTATTATGTATGTAAGTTTTCACAGCAATTGATGTCACATTATTAGAACCTACTGCGAAAGGTTGAGGCATTCCCTGAAGTAGTAGCAATGTTGCTAATAGCATTTTTATTTATGGCAATTTCTGTGACATAAATAGGGACTGTTTCATAATAACGCATATTTAGTGCATTTTGCATTACTGTCAGGATTTTTAATGACTGCTCCCAATGGCTAAATGGAAAAGCTATGGATTTTATAGTTGTATAGTTCTACTATGCATACTTTTAACTATTGAATTTTGTATAATTTTTGGATACATAAGAATGGAATAGATCCGCATCTATTCCGAATTAACGTTTCAAGCTTTGCAGACCATGGATTTTGTAACGCGGAAGTAGTTTTTTTTGTAGAAGAAAAATTAAACTCTTTTATAATCTTTCTCTTTTTCGTGGGTGAGAAAATGAGGAGGCGAATGTAATATTTCAAATTAAAGTCTAAAGAGTAATCTTTTAAAACAGCCGTAACGATATCAAAACAGAATGATAATATCCAGAAAAAGTTTGTTTTGATGTTGACCTTTACCCAATATATTCATCAATTCGGGACGTGAACAGATTAAAGTGATAGGAAGAACAAAATAAATTGGATTCTTCTGGCTGTCGTGATCATGATAATATCAAATGAACAGTGTCACTGAGCGCAACTTTAAATACTGCAGAGTTGGGTATCCCAGGGTTAAGGCTCTTTGAAGCATTACTATTTCGCTATCGTCTACAGTTATCTCGGCTTGTATTTTACGAAAAAGGGAGACAGAAATACTACCAGGGAAAAACATATATCACATGAGTCCCTCTGTAGAAGGTAATCCCACATATATCACTTTGTCTTTCTAATTTCTATGCATTTTTGGGAGAAACTAAGCTCTAAACTTGTGTTGTCTACTCTTTTATTATGCATAGAAAGTATAAAATGTTGTCGCCCATTATGCTATGGTAAAGATGACCACACAGACAGACACAGACATTTTCTCAGCAGTACACGTACGTAGTTTTGTTACTACTATTGCCGTAGTGAATCCTCACGAAATCTGTGAATACATTTAAAGTTATTCGTGTTTGCCACTGCTACGCAGACTAACCGCTTAAGCCTTTAAAAACTGTACAAACCTTAGGAGACTTAGAGTTTATTTTGCTTGACAAGATCCTACTTCCTATGCTCCTGATTACTCAGGGGGTTACGGTAATATTCTTGAGCACAATAGAGAGAGAATCTAGCTGGAATGATATTGGCCTCAATAAATGGAACTCGTAAGGTTGAAAGTGGATTCACATGGTAGAGTCAATCAAGCTTTTCACTGACTTTGATTTCTCAATCTATCCCATTATCTCTGATGGTGGCCAATTCCTTGAGTACACGGACATGTAAAACAATGGCACAGAGAAAAGAAGTAGTAATGGAAGCAGAGGAAATTCCTTTTGAATGGTACACAGTAGTCGTCATGTTTTAGGAGAAGCTTTGTCCCGAGTTCCACCACTTATGTTCCACATAGTTTAAATACTTTCAACCATGCTCGGTTTTCTTTTCCCGTCCAAAGGTTCATCAAGAATTAATGAGAAGGAAAAACAAGAAACTCAAGGAACCAACGACGACGATTCCGAGTTTCGTGTCTGTTTTATTTTTCCTCTTGTAAGAAATTTTTCCAACAGCTTGAGAGACTTTCACAGGACTGCGCGACGACGAAAGTGCATTCAAAGTTTGACATGACAACAAACTAAAAGCTAGAGCATTCTTCTCTTAAGTATTGTCATTTATATTATGAGTATTGTAACCAATAACTGCAAGGCCCTTACAAGATCGAGATACACATGACATGAGAAACTAAGGTCGTGCGAGCATCTCAAATAATCTTATAATCAAATAAAGAGCTATTTTTACTTAAAACAAATACAGAATATTCTCTTGATATCTTATGTTCTTCCCAAGTCAACATGTAGAATAAGATTTTTCCAAGTTTCCGGGACAATTACATTAATTATTCTGTCGTGTGGAGATGGCAATAATTACGAACTAGGAAGAAGCATGCTTAAGCATTTCTGCAAAGTTTAGTGGAACCACTGGTTGACAATGCGTTTCTGCTTGTGTTTTCTCCTTGATAATAGACTACTCAGCAAGACTACGAATTCCGTTCCATTGTCCGTGTACTTGGTTTAGTCGTACGACCAGTAATCCGTCTTTTGTTCTAGAATTTCCAACGAGTCCCCTCTTATCCTCTTATGCTATTAGCAATACCCGGGAATTAAATGAAAATCGACAAATGGGAATTTTGCACAGAGCTGTTTTCTCTGCGCTGAGTGTATTGACTGTGGCTCTTTGTATTGTTCATTTCCTTAGGGGAGCAGGGAAAGTAGAAGAATGAAAATTCACGAGTCTCAAAAATAACAGTACGGATTGCCCTTCAACTATGAAACCGTGCATTAACTACCAACGTTTCAAAATTAAACATCAGATACATTTTAATTACATTTAAAGCTTTTATTCTGGTAGCAGAGTAACAGTACACGGCAGCTTGTCACATGAGCTTTTTTTTATTTTCATTCTCCGACTCTGCCCAACTTGGGAATAATAGTCACTGGCTACGGCTTCTTGGAGAAGAAAACGGGTTTGGCTTATGTTGAACAGTCTTCTTTACACGACGTTGTTTGTGAGTTAGGAGTAAATGGTCTCTCTTTATTTCTTTTTCATCTTTTGGTAACAAAATACATTCCATTTACAGGGCGAAAGCAAGGCTAAGAAGGAGAGCAGGAAAAAAAAGAAATAAAATTGGAACAGTACAAAAGAGGTCTTCTTAATTGGACCAAGTAAAAGAAAGTGAAACGGATTTTTCTTCATTCTGGACATAGTAAATGAGAATGAAGAGGGAAGTAAATGCAATGTGTAGGCTCAAGCTTGTAAGCTGAAGACAAAAAACTATGTTGGCGCAAAAATAATAGATGAATGAATATAGGTATGTGTTATATTTGTATGTATTATTCCTTTGAGTGAAAGGATACAATGAAAGAAAGCTTTTTTTTGTAAAGTTTACTTTTACCAGTGGTGCTTGTCTCTGTGATTTCCTATATCCTGGTCAGCTATATAAACAATACGTCTGAAAAGCATGCCTATTCAACTGATACTACCCCTATTACGGCACATTAGGAAATACCGACATACATACCAGCCCATACGTTTTACGAGTAGGCCTGCCTCGTTTCTCTTTAGGCCTCATTTCCAGCGAGGAATTGCGCAAAAAACGTGGATGGTTCGTACATCCAGCATGCCATATCTGATTAACATAGGCCATTCATTTAGTTCCAAAGTTTGGTAAAGAAACTAAAGAAAACGAGGGGAGAGCAAGGGACATTGAAAGAAAAGAAGAGACGAGTCGAATCACCGAGAGCGCCATTCGGAAAATTGGCAAACGTTCGAGACTAGAAATTTTTCTCAGCTTCAAACAAGTTGTAGCCAGTACTCCATTTTCATTTGAGATTAGAAAAAGGTAATCACACAACGTCAGAAAAGAGGTTAAGTTAGCAATTCGGTTTAACTTTAGGCTTTTAAAATTATTTTGCGGTTGTAAATGCATAAATATTGCTTCAGTTACAGGAAATATGAAATCTAAACTTGACTGTCGATTGATGTAAATTAAAAATCAGCATTATTGTTTGCCTTTTTCATCTTTTATTTAGGTTTACAGATAGCGATATTTTGCCTTAAAATAACAATAAACACAGCAAATTATTCGGCTTCTGTGTAGGTCCCAGGGTTGCATGGACTTACATTGGGATGCAGCAAAAGCGAGTCCTTTACTATGGAACATTGGAATCGGTATTAAATGTGACAGTTTCTATACCTACTGCATTCACCACGTTTACTATGTTCCCTGACAGTTACAAATGACAAGGGTGAATGGCAAAGAAATAACATTAGCGACAGAGAAAAGAGAAAGTCGAGAGTTTCATTACTTCTTAATATAAGGCCCCCAAACGGACAGCGTTATTGTACGATATCTCGTCTACCGGTAGTGTCCTTTTCACATGTTGTTTTTTTTCAACTTCGATACAATGTAACGCTCTGAGTGCAAAATGCCGAAAAAACTTTTCTGTTTTATTTATTCTCCTCGTCGTTTCAGTCATCATCATGATCGTTCTTTCTTTCTCTTATGCATGCTGCTGATCTTCTAGACGGATATTTTCCTTACTTCAAGTTTAGCCAGAAAGACACGTACTCGGTGTGAGCTCATTCTGTTCACTGAGTGTGATCAAAAGTTTAAATGGTTTTGCCGTCATCTTTTTAAGTTGTTTTCTCAACCTTAGTCTTTTTCCTCGTCTTTTCCTGTACTTACTATTTGCTCAAATATGTCTCTGCCCGCTGTGCCAAAGAGATGGCTTAGCAAAAAAAAAAACAAAAAAAAAAACAAGTATTTACGCTAAAATGAGTCAGAAATTTTTTTTCTGGGCTATTTCTAGCATATACAGCTTGGGAATACTTAATTTTTTAAATAAATTGACCAAATTGCAGCATACAAAACATATGAAAACTGATGAAGTTCCGGAAAATTTTTAAACCATTGTTTTCTATATGAATTAACATAAAAACGGACAACGGTTACGGTTACAAGTTAGTTTTCCCTGGGGTAACATATTCTATATTTTTTCTTGTTTAAAAAAAAATCTGAATTGAATTCTCTCAGTGTTTTTATTTTTGAATGAGTATTATCATAGATACCTTCAAACGTACAACGATGGTCGGTTAAAGACATGCGCGTACTGTGAAAGACCGTCGATGATGTTAATAAGCGTTTTGAAAATGTGACCGTTTGTATTCTGAGCTGTGCAGACAAACCGGAAAAGCTTAAATTAAAAATAATACGTAGGCGAGAGAAGGAACTATGTTTTCAGATTCTGCTCTGAGTTTCGTAACTATAATCTGTAAACTATCTTTTCCATGATCTTTTTTTTATTCCTGTACATAAGGGACATCGCAGACTTCAACTACTACTGTGCAGCTACTACTTTTCGATGGCATTATCAAGACGATGGTGATCAAGAACGACAAGAATTTTAATTAAAAGTACTAATAATATGTATGGTCACGTTTCCGGCTACCGCTACTAGAATCTTCAGGATTAAAGCAAAACTTATCTGTTAAGATAAAAGTTCACATTAAAAAAAACAAAAAAGGAGAAGCTCTTTAATGCATCAACTTAAAACTATGATGCATATGCATAAAACGTTAAGCTATCACAAAGTGGATAACCAAACTGTTGAATCTGATTTCCATGAATCGGTATCTAACACTTTCATGTATTAATTTAAAAGTGAAAAGTTGGCAACCGCTGATTTGCTGTCAATTTATTCGATGAGTAAGTAAGCAATATGGTCTGGAAATGCTTGTCAGCTTTGGACAGCTACGTTTACAAAGTTGTGAGTTTGACTCAGACTAAACAGTCGCACTCGCCGTGGGTGTAGTGTAAGTGTAAGTTCACATAACTAACATCTAGTAATGAATGTCACGTGCCATAGTTAAGTTGGGAATGCATTTAATAAGATGAAAACTACAACGTCATTTGGGATACAGAGAAAAGAGTTCAGGAAACGTCCCCTTTGCTCGCAATACGTACGTAACATTCTAATCGATTTCCTTTTCTCAAATTCTCTTTACTGTAGTTCCTTTGCCTTAAGTTGTAAAATATACAGCCCCAAATTTAATTTTGGCCTTGTCCTTTTTTTACGTTTAACAACGTTAACGTAATTCTCTGGTACATATTGCCTTCTAGATCCTCTCGAACAACAATCCTCCTATTATTACCACTTCTGCTGCTCATCATGAAGCTTGTATAGTAACTTTACAAGGAGAAAATAACTAGACAGAAGTAATGGAGAATTCCAAGTAATGACTACATACAGCATTCTAAAGGGAATGATTAGAGTAACAATAAGGAAAAGAAAAGGAGCAGAGGCAAGTGTGAAGCTTGAAGAACTTGAATGGACAAAGACTAAGTGAAAATACCCTACCCCGTTATGAACTCAATTATAGTAAATAGTCTGGGATGCACTGTAACCAAAGACTGCCAAAATACGCGTTCGCTGAGCTCACATGTGAAGTCTGTGTATGTGCCACTGGCAACTGCATTTCTATCAGTCGGGAGAGCAGCGACGGAAATGCGTTCCTTGTAGACTATTCAATGTTTCCAATATATTTGAGATTTTCAGTTGAGAATTTCTCTACTCAAGTAAATATACACAACAGTCTTTATAAGTATTGCAGCTAGAATGATACTAATCAGTAGGCGAGTACATGTGTTCGTGTTTGTGATAATGAGCCATCTCGAAGCAAGACTCGTATATACGAGTTAACTTTGCTTTTCGCATTCTTCTCCAACTTCTTGCTGAATGCGATGTATTTCAGTGGCGATACTTCTTTTTTTGTTCATTTTACTTGTTCAAGTTGAATTGGGCAACGCTGCATAGTATTTTTTATCTTGCTTGCTGGTGGAACTGTGAGATTGAACACATGGGTTCAAAAAACCGGAGAAAAAGCAAAACTACCCGGGAAATGTATGTAGAATCCTGATCATCGTCAAACGCATCATGATGGTCATCCATTTTATGTTTCGGGGAAGCAAATCTGGCAGTGACCAGGAAAAAAAGGTAGCCTCGCTTAAGTCACTGCGATGAGTACCGTTTTTATAGTGGCACTGTTGTTCATCATCAACCATATCCCAAAATTTAGCCAGCCTCATCCTACGAGAATCAGTTTCATGCGTTTTTTTCCTTCTGTTCCGCTAAATCGCTTACGCTCGATTTACTAAAATTTGGAGTGCTCTGTAGACTAAAATGTAACTTCCTCCCGCCACAGGAGTGTCACCACACGTTGTAGACTGAGAGTGTTTGGAAATGGCTTTATTGCGAAATGAATGCAGTGTGCCTGATGGCAAATGTGTTTTGTATGGGGTTCTGCGGATACTGCGATACTTTTTCCGCCTGTTCATCCTCAAAAATGTGGAACTTAATATTATGAAGACTAATCGCCATACGAAAAAGAGGGGAACCGTAGGGAGAAAGCTTTACGATAAAAACTAACTTGTTTTTCTCCTGAACCGTGTAATTTACATATGTATGAGCTTATGGACGTACGCATTTATGGATTGATGATGACGACGAGGTTTCGAAGTATTGTGGCCCTATTTTTATGGTAATGATGGCGACCATTGGCTTTGACTTGGCTGCTGTTTTGACCGTGTTCGAGAATAACGATCAAAATTACTGTACAGAAATTTTGTTATGCATTTTCTGTAACATGGTTGGATGTTTGACGAGGAAATGTTGCAATATTTCTCAGAGGCAAAGTGCGTGAAACGAAGTAATAAGCAGACACCATGGGTCATTGCTTATGTGAGTTAGTTTGAATACCGTTATGTGTGGACGGTGCAAGCAGTTCACAGAAATCCGGGTTACTTTGTAGAAGTAAATCAGACGTGTGCAGAGGACATGATATTGCAATGACCTCATGACATGACCATTGGCCATCAAACCACTCTTCCGCAGTTATTCTCCATAATACGCTCCCGTCCCAACTAACGGGAAAAGTCGCCTGAGTTTGTGGATTTTGTTTGGAGGAAAAGACTACAAGCCCTCTTACTTCGACAACTCTAGTGACAATAGCAAGCCGTTTTTTGTGTTCTCTGTAGTTGAAGTTTCAAATTGCATCGCAATTTTAGTGGTAGCAGGCTTAATACGTTTTCTCGTACTGAAGTAGCCATTGAAGGCTAGTTTATATCATATTATAGCATGTAGTTTTATATATTTTTCGATTAGCGGTACTTAATGTTTCCCATTCATTACGGCTAATGTTCAATATTTTCTTTTCCTTTTATTTGTAACAGGCACGTCCGCAGGGCTAACATGGCAGTGAACTCGGGGTTTTAGCGGAGAAACTTAATATTGGAACACGATTTCTGAGTTTTCTCAGAAGTACCTGCCTATCGCTACAGAGGAAACCTGTAGGGCAAACTTGAAAATGTACCGCTACCAAGGTACAACGAATCGATCCAATGGGATCTACTGTGAGCCTGATAACAGTCCTCATCACCATTTCTCCTCCTCCCAACAACCTCCATCCTCACAGCCCCCACCGTCTCATGCGACAAACAAAAAATCCACATCGGCAAAAATGAGGAATCATCACCACCACTCGCAGCAGCCCCATCGTGTAAATAGCACGAGCAGAAATAATCGATCCCAACATTTGTCCAGCAGAGACCAGCATTTACGAAATGAGCTGGAATCTGAAGTGGACTCCTCATCAGACATCTCTGATGGTACATACCAGGACTCTGACCATCACTCTATAGCATTGACCATGTCCAACCGACTGAACATCAATACAAACGGTAAGACAAGTATCGATGTGTATTGAACAAGTATCGCACACCCGGTGCAATTTACAACCTAATAAATTTACCTCACGCGTTCATTCTTTTTCAAAAATAGTCAGCGTAGCATCTTTCCTTTTCATTTTCATTGAATTTCAGTCCGTTCACATCAGTCACCCGCATTCCCCCTCTATTTTGTTCGTCTTCGTGAAGACAAACATCGTATTTTTTTCCGGCTTCCCCTTCCTTACTCTTTCGTTTTTATCTTCGTCTTCTTCTTCATCATGGTCATTCATTACTGTATAACTATAGTAGTAAAAGTGGACGTCAGGGAAACTATTATAACCGATGATGAAATGAAGACGATGTGACCACGCCTATCATAGCTCACTTTATATTAAAAAGGGTAAAAAATAAACACGGGAGTGGACAGAGGAGATATATCGGATGGTGATGATAAACGGAAGGCAGTTTTGTAGAATGTATGGATACTTTCGTCCCGGTTTGACTCTTTCCTTTTTCCCCATCAATGCCGTCATCGTTCTCATTTTTCTCCCTTCAAGAAAAAAATATATTGGTCTTTACTTTCCTTGAAATAAACTCCATCAATGAAGTCAATCCGATGCACTTTCAAGTCGACAAACTTCTTTCCATTTCTACGACCAAAGAATGTAAAAGCAGCTCCACCGGACTAGAGGAGTATGTATAGAGGTGATTTATGTAGAAGATGATGGGTACTTTAGTTAGGGTGGGTTAATAATGTACTCAGGAAGAAGCCAATTCATTCCGTGGAAATTTTATTATTGAAAGTAAGTGGTGTGCTATCCAGATAACCGAATCGATCCTGTACTCAATGCTTATCAATGATTCTCTGCGCTGCGGTGTCATGTTTTGTAATAGTCCGGAAACTTTGCCAGATGTAAAGATTGCGATTAATCATCTGCTAAATTTTCGAAAAGTAGGAGCACCTCGGACTCAAAAGGAGTAGTGCAACAAGTAAAAAAAAAGATGAATGACAAGAAAATTCCTCACATTAGCAGCAAATTTCTATTTTAACAGCGGTGTCGGCGAAAGTAGCGTCATAGCTGGATTTCATTGACCACGTCACAAGAATCCCCATGCAATAACGTAAATTCATGTAAATTTTACCACATTTGGACACATGCTTAGAATTGGCTATTTTTGAATCAAACGAAGAGAAATGGCTATGGCCACTGAGAAGAGAACGAAATGTGGAATTTTTAAGCAACAATATTTTCAAGCCATTAGATGTTGTTGAGGATATGATAGATAGACGGCTCAAGTAAGCCAGAAAGAGTAATTTCATTTTTTTTCTTCCTGCAGGAGAAAAGCAAGGAAATGTCGTCAGCGGAGGGAGTACATGAGAAACAGTAATAACATTAGAATATTCTGCAATCGCTTCTTTCGGTGATAAATGGGTGTAAAGGAAAATCTGAGACGTTATTACAAATACGCCCGACACTGCCGTTCCTTCTTTCTTCTTCACAAATGTTTACTGCCTCTTGAAAATGATCAGTAACTGTATATTCAACTACTGTTGATTTGTGTTTTTTTCCAACTAATATAAAGCGTATTATACCGCAATATGAGGTTACTTCGGAAGTAACCTCCGATTTATCTCCACTTTTCCTCTTTCCGTCTTCGCAACTACTGAGCTTCCTCAATAAAGATCTAGATTTTAAACTATCTGTCTCAGGGTTGCATATTCAAAGCTGCTTAGTTTGAGCTTATTTAAACATACAGCAGCAAACACAAGATGCCTTAAGGGAAGGCAAGTCTAAAATCCAAGAAACTACTTTCTCGTCGAAAATTGTTTTAGCAGCTGGTACTGTTCTAGTTTATTTTCCAAACAGTAAATTCATTTAAGTTTGGAGTACATTTTGGTGCCCTTTCAAATACAGCAGAAACGGGCTTAAAAACTGGTAGAGCATTCCCACGAAATATTCATTATTCCTTTCAAAACCATTAAAAGTGAATCTAAGGGCTTGTGTTAAGTTGAATGAGCTATGCAGAAAGGCTAGTTGGTCATCGCGCCGAACTGGTAGCATTGCCAAGGTATCATCGTCACAACGTTTCTCTGCAGCTCATCACGAAATTTTTTCGCAGACCAACTGACAATGAATGGGGTAGATATGATGTGATGAAATTTAATTTGATTTTACTTACCTCGTAAAAATATGCTAAAAACTGGTGCTCTGAGCGTATCTGCAAAGTATAACCTTACCCTCCCAGCCCTTCAGATTATGAGGAAACTTATTCAATAATGTATATCATTCAAAACTTGTGTAGCCTTTAAAATTGTACAACTTTCATCATTTTTTTTCGCTTACTCTCAACTTTCTACTTAAAATCGTTCATAGTATTATTCTACTCAGTGGACATGGTGATTTTAATATAAATAGCGATATATGGATGAATTGAAGTCTAAAAAAAACAACTGTACTAGCATATTCACACGTGTGTGAGACGAACTGTAAGAGAATCCCATCATCAGGTTGAATGATCTGGCCAGCTAGGGTGGATACGAAATTTTGGAAAAAAAATATCTAGCCTGCAACCTTCGTCCAAGATTTTGTTGTTGCTTTGGATCCACCGTATCATGGAAGACTAGTATGTATGTGGAGTTTTTTTTCAAGAGTGATAGCCAACAAATGTGTGCTTGGAGCGAGTAGTCCATGAGTTTATCTGGTGGCGTCATTATTACTTATTCGCTGGAAGGCAACTCGGAGACATTGCAAAGTCATGGAAATTATTTTGATGGCGGTAAACACGATGCGCAAATAGACATTTCGAATATATGAATATAAAAACTTTTACACGACTAGGGAAGGACACAGAGAGAGGCCGTTATCTCAATGTGTTATTCATTTTGTAAATATGATCACGAGAAAAAGGGACACGGACATGTATTAAACGAAGATGTTCTTGGTTTTACCGTGGGCATTCTTTGAGTAACGCACTTTACAAAAACCTTAGTTTTTATCTTGAAAGAAAATTAGATTTGAAATATTTTACGATAAAGTAGCCTTCCATCCATCCTCCCATTCGTATGGTCGTCGTCATCATCGTCAGGCAACTGGAAAGGAAGTAAATATATTTGTTTAGTAGCAATAATAAAAATGACGGATTCCATGATCACGAGAAAGAATAAAAACCAGAGTGGATTTTATTTCGACTCCCCTCTATCTTTTCTCATCTTTTCTGTCTTCTCCATCTTAAAGTTGCAAAGGCAAAAGTCGTAAAAAAGAAACTCAGAATAAATAAATCAAAGCAAGATTCTTTACTCCGTGGGTTCCTATTGCACTTTGTGAAATATATACAGCTCTACTGGATATCCACGACGACCGGCCGCTATAACCGCGCAAAATGTGCAATGTTGGGTGAGAGCTACATGCATGCGTGCATGTGCTAGTGTGATGCTAGCTAATAGCTTTAGGACATTTTCACGTGGACGCAATATGTGTTTGCAGGATATTAGTCGTGAGCTAAGGCTTGAAGTACGTAGATAGTGTGTACGATAGTAATCAGAGTGGCGTCTTGGACGATTCGTCACTTTTTGCATTGAGTAGCTGTTTGAAAGGTTTGAACGAAACGTTTTGTGTCAAAAAGAGAATTCAACTGGTACATATGATGCTGCTGATAGTCACGCTGAAATTTTTAACGTCAGCCTTTTTTCAACTGGTGGAGTTATTGAACCAGATAGGCGCAAAAGTGTAATTGTTCTATTAATTATCAGCGCCATCAATGAGCATGATATTTAGGCTTTATTAAGAAATGGCTTCTTTAGATTATATATGATATTGCAAAATCGAAATATACTTTTATGCACAAGTTTTACAAAAATATAGCTATTCGTAAACTATGAAATGCTTATCTGAAACAGGATATTTAATGGGTGTTAAAGGAGTAAACTTTGAAACCCCTCCACTGACAGACGTTAACCTGCGAAAATGTCTGTCAAACAAGAATTGAAATTAAAGTAGCTCCGAAGCATTTGCTTTTAGTGGGCTAAATTCTTAACACCGGATTCTTGTTTCTTGTAAATCTACCCTCGTCTTTTTTTTCAATTCGGTAGCACTAAAATGTTCCCAAAATTTTTCAAATATAACTTTCAAACTACAGTAGTGCACTAGATAAAATGTAGGGAAAATACCCTCTGGGAATATCAACGACAAAAGTTTGACGACAATTTGGTCGCAGATATTGTTTTTCCTTTTCAAAAGGGATATTCCTACTACTAGTCCTACAAAGAACCCGTAGTAATGTAGCACAGAAAAAAACTAGTCGTGATTGTTTGTCGGCGCTAGGGATATGAAAAAAAGTATCACTATTACATCAAGAGTTTTTACGTAAAAAATTCAAACTTTGTTATGTGTCTTCAACAAATGGAAAGGAAGAAAGCCGTTCTTTAACTTTTTAGCCGTTACGTTTTTAAGACTAAGAAAGTGTTGCGATTAGTAATGTCTAGCCTATGTATGTCAACAAAATCACTATCTTTTATAATAATACCTGAATATGTACATGCCTTTGGATGATGTGTCAATACATCATGATAGGATTTAAATTTATTAGGTATTTTCATTGACAAATTAATGACTATTCAAAGAAGCACGGGCATCAATATGATTTGTTTTCCGCGAACACTACGAAAGGAAAAAACGTACATATTACAGACAGAAACCAGAACAAAGTATATTCTTTGACTTTGTTTTTTCCTTGTTTCAATATCCACATTTAAAGCCCTGCGCAGTTTCTTTGTTATTGCAGTGCAGTAAAATGGGGAAAAAAAGTTTTCTTAGGAAGAGCTGAACTGTGAAAGAAAGGTATAAAAAAAAGTTAAAGCGAAGGGAATTTTTTTGAAGGTTTCTTGTTTCAACGAGAGGAAACGAAGAATGTAGCCGTGTCTAATGGCATGAAAGAGCAAAGGTGTGTCATATGAGCACATCTTGGTTTCCTTTTTCACTTTTATTCCTTTTTATTTGGTAGCAACAGCATGCGACAAATGTTACTAACTTGAACCTCAAGAAACCTATATTGTAATATAAAGGCAATGCGGGTACTAATTTTATTATTTGCGAAGGTAGGAGAACGGGAATCATTGACAGGAATACAAACTTGAAGTATTTAATAAGGCACATAGACAAAAAAAGGGTTCGAAAGTGCTGTAAACTTGGACAAGTGAGTATGGATAGAAGGAGAAACCTGCTTTCTCTTCAAGATTACTTGAAAGGTAACAAAAAAAAGGAAAATAAAAGACGAGGGAAAGCACGGGAAAACTTGACGGTTATCCCGGTCTTTCATACCGTCTTTCGGTTAAACGTATCTGTGCTGACACTTCCATCGAGAATGAATGCACGTATCGTTTGAAAATCGATCGCATCACCAGGAACAATATTTTCATCTTGGATTCCCATTGAATCAGTGAATATGCATCTTTTTTTCCAACAAGTCGTCAGCATAGAATTATTTATAAAAATAGTCAAATAGGCTGCTATGGAGAGTGATTGAGGTTATAAAATATTCTACACCGGTAGCGATGTCTTGCAATTCATGTGTGGAGTGAGTTGTGCAAAGGCAACAACATTGAACTACCAACTTCCACTTGATTCACAACATTTTACATACACGTGTACCTGCGCTTTCCATTGAGCTTAATAAATAATGCGATCTACTGGGTTTGATTGAACATCTTAGAGAACCATTACCCCTTCAACTGAGGCACATATGGCTATAGTTTGATATACCATATGAGGAATTTCTCTTGCACGGCAACCTGTAAATCCCGCAATTTTGTAAGAAAGAGAACGCTACCATAAGAAACTTTGCGGAAGAGAAAGTCTTGATAAAAAAATCGGAGACAGTTAAGTACGTATACACGAATCATCCTCATCATCGTTTCAATTTTGGTTGCTTTTACGCTCAAGTTGAGAAAATGGTGAAGGTGGCGTCGAGGATGAAGATAAAAGGAAAAGCAGTTGCACTTGTTTATTCACTGAGCCAATGGTAAGAAGTGTGGTAATAAGAATGAGACACTAAACAAGTATATCGCTGACGAAGAAGGTGTATCAAACAAGTCGTCTTATAGACTTGCAATTATTTATACAATATACCTATACTCAAGAAAAGAAAGTAGTCGATGGAGTAGTGTATTTACACTTGTTGTACATATGTACATACATCCCCAGGTTACGCTCACTCATTCAATTTCATCTGTGCGTCGTGACTGTCTGTATTCCGCTTGAAACTTAAACACCTCACCATCAGCTCTGTGCCTCTATACAATATTTATCTATGTTTGCATTTGAGTCAAAAGTAAATGTTAGCTTTTGTTGGTTCAATGGGTTTTTCTCTTCCACTATAGAAATATTTTCGGTCTGTTGCACAACTTGTATTTCAAAAAAAATCGACTCAACGAATACCTTTCTCTTTCATGCACCATGGTTTGATAAAATTTCCTTTTAGCATTAAAGTTTTCTCATTCTCGTCCTACATGATACATTTCTCCATTAAATATTCCACCCGATGCAACCTACCTCAAAGGTTTCTCGGGTCCGAAAGATACCATACCTGGTTCTTTTCACCTTACACATTCCGGCGATACGTGGCTCGCAACTCGACAGGTGAAGTTTAAATACATGACAGAATCATGCATTTCTATCTTTGCCTACAGGACACCACCTTTAAGGCTTTCTTTTGCATCGGCATGTATGTTGTAGGCAAATAGGCCAAACTATACGTTTTTTTGAAAATCAGATTGTTCCAATTAGATTTTAAATTCGGTCAGTGTCAACGTTAACCTTTTAAAACTATAAGGTGCAAATTTGGCCGCACAATAACAATACCTAGCCTTAATTGTTTCAAAGGTATTGATGAGGGTTTAAACCACTAATAAAGCCATAGTTTTCTTTTCTATATGATCAGGAGGATTGTGCATCAATTATGGTTATTGCGCCTAATCTACCTCTGCTCCAGTTCCTTTTCGAACTTGAAAAATATGCATTGCATCGTTAAGTTTGACTAGTATCCAAAACTTTTAAATAAAATTCTTTGCAGGAGTCAAATTTTCATACTATGAATGACTTAATGAAAAGCTGTGCTAGATACATGTCAGAGAGACGCACCCTTTAAAATCATTGTGCATCTGTTTTTAATGCAAGAAGCCTGAATGCATGTGCATCATTTAATCACTCCAGTTCCGTGTCTTTGTCGGCTAGGAAACATATGTGTGCGATATATATACTACCATAGACGATTGATGAAGACGTCACATATTAAACCTGAATTCATTAATTTCTTTCCGCTTGTCTGCGTACCATCCTCAAAGTAGCGTTTATTTCCAAACCAGCGTATGGAATTAGCTGTAAAAGCACACTGATTTGAGAGGAACTTCCAAAGTAAGCCGAATATTTGAAGAAAATGAAAGTGATTAGCAAATAGTCCGTGTGGCGTGAATGTGGATATAGATGGAAAAGAGATTGATAGATTCAGACACAAAACAAATCCCATAAATAGTTGAACTTGAAGGAGTATTCCTAAAATGTAGAAGGAATAAATATTCAATGACTCAGCATCTTCGGTTTTAAAACATTAGATTACATATTTTTGTGCCAGTGCAGCTTAGCTCCAAGCAAGCTTATCAGTGCGAACAATAAAAGCATCTCTCTAACGAAACATGGGAACGTCAAGAACTTGGGACAGCTCAATCTATCAAAAATGAACTCATTGTCAGGTTTGATTGAGTTGTATAATTTATGATACGCACTTTATACTCTCATTCCTAGGATGGCTGCTAACCCTCTTTACAAGATTGGTCTAGTGCATCATAGGTGCAAGTCTTTTGAAAGGTGGGAATCCATAAAGGTTATTTCCTCTTCCTTCCTTGTTCTTGCACAACTTTTCCCTTTTCTCTGCTTTCACTGTCTCGTTTTCAAGGTTATCTTGTTACAAACGGATTTCCTTCATCATTCATTGTGCAACTGTGTGTGAATCTTCAGAAATTGACATCCGACAGCATGGTTTTCCTGGCTTGTTCAGAGATTTATTAAGTACCAAAACCTGTTTTGTTTTTTATACGTACGTGCAGGAGAATGTCAGCCTGGCTAATAAATCGCAATATACTATGCATCCATATGAAAGAAGAATTTAATCAATGAGACGAAATAAAATCATTTAAAATGTCTCATTTTTACTCGGAGTGTTAAATTATAGGGAAAAAGTGAATTCAGTCTCTACAAAATAAATTTCAAATTGTTTAGCTTCAAAAAAAGGGTTCAGCGTATATTAAGCTATCCAAATAGTGGCACATAAAATACCTATGCAGTTAAATTGATCTCTCGTTGAAAGTTTCACTAATTTAAGTACAACACCTTATTAAGTAGCGTAAGCTGCTTTATGAAATTGTCCATGTCCGTCCTTCCGTCTGTCCGTCCGTC
>VICI01000828.1:0-29563 GCA_019593645.1 Akabosia matsudoensis
ATTACAATCGCTTTCGAGATGCAAATCGTAGACTTGGATTAGTTTTTCAGTTACACAAATTACAATTGCTTTCGAGCTGTAAGTAGTAAACTTGGATTAGTTTTTCAGTTACACAAATTACAATCGCTTTCGAGCTGAAAGTAGTAAACTTGGATTAGATTTTCAGTTACACAAATTACAATCGCTTTCGAGCTGCAAGTAGTAAACTTGGATTAGATTTCAGTAACACAAATTACGATCGCTTTCGAGCTGTAAGTACTAAAGTTGAATTAAAAGGATTGGCAGTTTACTCACATTTTATTCCTGTACCAACGAATATTAAGTTTAATTATTAATGACACTATTTTAAAACCTTATTTAAGATAAATATGGGCCATCTAAATTGGGAGCAGACTGTTTTCCTCGCTTAATAGGGGCAGGCACGGCGAATTCAAAGTCTTGGCTGTTCTCTTCATCAGCTCGTGCAGCTGACTTCTTGCGAGTCGGTTTTTCTTTCCGTACATCATAATCAAGGGAGTCTAGTAGCTTCCAAGTGCTACTATGTGGTATGCTATCCGAGTTTCCATGTACATTTTTCCCAAAAAAGAGCAACACCGCAGCAACATGGCTACAGCAACCTAGGTTTCTAGAGCCACATTAACATCTGCAGAACCAACTTAAAATCCTTTTCACAGGATCTAGTGAAGAATCTTTAGAAAATTCCACAAATACACTATGACTTAACCTCCATCCCCCGGGCAATGCTTATAGGGACATGCCATTGACCAACCTTTGACCGCGATACATACTTATAGGCATAGGGTACATGACAGCAATATGACCCCTGAATATGCTTGAAAGGATAGGTTATTTACAAGCTGAGAACTACGGAAACACCTTTTAGGCATATTTTTTTACAGTTTCACTTCCACGCGGCTTATCCTTTTAGGATGATTTGCAGTTGAATCAGCTGCACATTGTACAAAAAGTTTTAGCTTATTTTCGCGTGCCTTGTTCACAATAACAAGTACTGCAAAGTGTGATATTGATTGAATCGACCGGAGAAAACCTTCACACGGACCTTCTTGAGCCTTGTCTACATCTGCATTATTTGACATTGCCCCTGTTCTTTCGTTCAGCTTGGAAGCCCATGAAATGGAGTCGTCTCAAGGTAATCACAAAAAACATTCTTCGTCACAAGGAAAGCATCTGGCAAGCAATCGATTTGTGTATGTTTTTCCAGAATCCGCCATGTCCTTGTTGTCTCTTGAGTCGGCCACTGCCGGGGACACTGAAGGAGATGCTGCACATGATTCCGACGGTGCAGTTGTATCCCAAGTTAGCGAAAATCAAGACGAAGAAGGTGACGAAGAGGAGGCAGATGCAACAAACTGGGAACTGGAGTTTGATGAGACAACAGTGTTCGAGTTCCGTGATAACACTGATGATATCAATAGCGAAGCGAATTTGTCGGCGGAAACGACACCCCTTGACCTGCTACGGCTCCTAATTTCGGAAGAGATGGTGGACAAGACTGTGGTCGAAACAAACAGATACGCTGAACAGAAAGGAGTGGCAAACTGCACTCCCATGGACTCCGGCGAATTCTGGAGATTTTTGGCGATTACACTTTCTATGGGTCTTGTCAAAAAGTGCTCAATTGAGGATTATTGGGCGGAGAAAACACTCATACCAACGCCGTTCTTTAGATCGTCTCATGAGTCGGGATAGATACAGGCAAATCCTCAGTAGCCTCCACTTTGTCGATAACGAATCTATTCCAGTCAACAACAAGGATCGATTCTACAAGTTGGGAACCTTCATGGATCTTTTCCTGGAGAATGTTCGCAAACTCGTGAAACCAAGTGAGTACCTGTGCTTGGATGAGTCGTTTGTGAGATTCAAAGGCAAGCTGACTATCAAGCAATACGACCCTAAAAAACGTGCCCGATTTGGAATCAAATTGTTCAAACTAGCCGACTGTAAAACGAAGATGATCCTTGATATCCTGCCGTATCAAGGAAAAACGACTAAAATGAGATTCACTCAGTTGAAAAAGCAACTTGGTTTTGGAGGAGCCGCGGTTCTAAGCATGTTGTATCCCTACTTTTACAAAGGTCACAAGGTAGTTATTGATAACTACTTCAACTCGCCAAAGCTCGCCCGGAAACTCATCCATAAGAGGACATATGTGCTTGGAACAGTTCAGAAAAGGAGACAGGGTATGCCAAAATGTCAACGAATCTCAAGAAAAATGGCCAAGGGGGAAGTTGAGACTTTTTCGGATGGACAAATCTGCTGAATACGTTTCTCCCTCATTCTATGCAGGAAGTGGAATCCCGTAACCCACAAAATAACCGTGAAAAACCTGGGTCAGTTGTTTGATACAACTCCAAAATGGGAGCCATTGATGACGCAGACAAAGTGCTGGCGTCTGTGACCTCCTTACGAAAAAGTTACAAGTGGTACCGAAAAGTAATCTTCCACGTCATAGAACTGGCGGTTTACAACGCTTATCTACTGCGAAAACAGCTACGACCGAACACACGGCGATCAACATTTCGTGGCTTTCTGGAGGAACTTTTGAAATAAATAATTGCTGAGTTTCCAGGGCCAATACGCAATCAACGAGGGAGACCGCCGGCAAATTCTGAACAGGAGCGACTTAGTGGTTCCCATTATCCTCACATCGTCCTGATGGCGAATGGTAAGTTATCCAAATCCCTTGTTTTTACTGCAAAAATGTGTACAAAAAAACGAGCTCCACCGTGTTTGGATGTCGCCCATGTGGAAAGAGATTATGCATCGGAAGTGGCCGATCCTGTTTTGAACTTTATCACTCCCAAGCTCAATTACGCAAGGTGCAGTCTCCTACCATTCGTCGCCGACCCAGTGCGAGGCACGTTCCTGCTAATCAAGAATCGAAACTAGTCTGAGATAACGTTTAGCGATCGTGAAAACTGATTCCTCAACTGTCACCCGTATGCTTGCCGAGAAATGTTTCGATTTACATCCAATGCCTACACGTCCTACCTAACGTTCCAAAATGTGGATTTTTGTAATAAAAAAATATCCAGAGTATCCGTATAAGAGTCTGGTTTGATACTATTCAGAGGAAATCCCTATTTTCATGCAATGTAAAATCCGCGTGGAAGTGTTTTTGTAACACTTGATACATCCGCCTTCAAGTGTCTCATGAAAAAAAATTAAAATCGTGGTCAAGGGTATCCTCACAACCAAAGTACTTCGTAGTCAAGTGTATTTTTTAGCCAAAATTGATAGAGGGATGGAGGTTAAAGATCATCTAAAGCGGGAGCGCAGCTGAACCTGAATTAGCGCGTCGGAATATTTGTGAACGTAGTATTCATATAATGGGGACCCATCTAGATGCTGAATGTTGTAGCGTTTACCCTGTTGAATTTGATAAGGGCCCATTGTTAGTAGGCGAATGTCTTCCTCTCTAAGTTTTGGAAAGTCTAGGACAGTACTGGAATTGCCCTTCACCCATTGAGGCTTAGTTAAAGCTATTCTACCATCCGGTTCTCTACCTTTTCTTTCAACAAGTTACGCAAATGCAGCCTTTCTTCGACCATCTCGGCTATCTTAAGATGTTGTGGTCCTTCTGTCAAGAGAGGCTTTCCAAACTTATTAACTAACGCGCATGACACTCGTACGAAAACATCAATCTGACTGAGATATAAGTTGGGAATGACATTATCAAGAAAATGGAATCTATTTTTCATTTGCCCATTTGCTGCCTCGACTGGCCAACGTATCAACGTTACCTTCCTGCTAGCATTGGCAGCTTCTGTCGATAAGACTTTCTCAGCATCTCTAATGAACTCAGGCATGACAAACTTCACATTGTGGTCTTCTAATTCTTGCTTGCAATCTCTAAAACCTCTGTCTAATACAAGGAAATCATTTTCCTGGATGAATCCTTTAAACCCCAACTTGTTATTTTTGTTCTGCTCTTCCTCAAAAGTATTTGAAAGCATCGCCTTTAGAATGTAGGCGTCGTTGTTGGTTCCATTAGACTTGAATGGACCGTGAACGTTGACAATCTAAGTGAAAAAATATATGCACGATTTTTATACTCACTAAAACTTCTGCTTTGTACTTTGAAAAATATTGAAGAACTTACACGACCATTAGGGGTGACGACCATTAGGGGTGACGACCATCATGTAATTAACTAGGTTACGGTGTTTGTGTGCACTATACGTGTCCGACTGGAAGGCGAAATCGGAGGAATGCTGAATGTAAAGGGCACTATATAACATCGTATACGCCATAGATGGTGCACCGATCCCTCGAAACAGAAATACTGTTAGCGCAGGGTAAAGAAACTCAATGGAATATCCTAAAAGATTTCTAACAATTGCAACCATGAACTTCGCATACAGTTAGTTTAAATCTTCTAAACTGCTTGCATAATGTAACCATTACATAAACCTCGTATATAACGGAAGTTAGGGTGTATAGAAAAAACTGAATCGCATTCAACAGCATTGCTTCCAAACCAGATCACCGAACACGACACTCCAATTTATGGTGTTGAGGAGTAAAATGCATAGCCATGCGGTGCTTTCCCTCTATTCAATTTACTCTTAAGACATAGATATAGCATTAGCTGAACAAGGATTATGACAGCGGAGAAAGCAATAAGAATGCATAGCATTTTTTTAGGAAAATTAACCATAAAAAACATATTTTACCGATAAATTACAGTTGCTTTTTCTGCTCTGGTACGAACAGCTATCCTCCTTATTGTTGCCATATTTTAACGGGATATTCAGAGACTTTCCCCTGACACTGCACAACGAAACCCGTTATAAGATAAGATCCTCCAAAACAGGTATTCACATTCAATTTATTTAAACCAATCCCTAGTAAAGAAAACTAGTCAATCCACAATTAATGTCCATCATGGGCGTGCTCCTGTACCCAGTCGGAGTGCGAGTTGAAAAGTAGCTTTAGTACAAGAAAAGTTTTCTTCATCTTCTGGTCCGCGTGTGGATCGTGTCAGGCAGTAATTACTATCCCAGAGAGAAACTGGGACCAACGTTACCAGCCTGCTCTAGTTGATCCTGCTGACGCAGCCTTTGACGTCAACGGTATTCCTCTGACGTCAGGTATTTGCCTCCGTCCAACGTTTCTGTATGCTTGTTCTCCTTCCTCTCCTGCCGCTTTCTCCTGTTGGCTGAGCTGCCTTCTCGTGTTGGATTCTCTATTTTTTCCATCATCACCACTGGCCATATAGATTCTACTCGGCAATAATGCAAAGAAAGCTGTGCTAATGCTGGCTTACTTGTCTCAACTGTGACAGAGTGAAGCGTACATATAGGTAAAACCGTTGGGGCTGTCTCCAACAAGAAGAGAAACTACTGACTCAATACTGTTCCAAGCTTATAAACATGTCCAGTAGTAGTAATCACGAGATTTCCATTTCGCTTACAACTTGGTTTCTTTTGTAGTGAGGAAATACCGGTTCCAAAATGTAATCAACTAAGATTTTTTTTTTCGTTTGTTGTTGTATAAGACGATTTGTTGAGTGCATGCTGGGAAAGAAGAAGAAAAGAGTGGACATTGGTTGAGAATGTTGTGGTAGTAAAGCATATCAAAAGCGGTTTGGAGAAAGTCCGACGAGGAATAGAGTCTCCAGTTTTGTATGCAATGTTTTTGACAAAGAACAGCTCTTCGTTTTGACCAAACCTCAGAAATAATTTGAATGCAAAAGGAAAAACGAGTTGGAAATGGATAAAAGGAAAAGGCCTTACAATTTAAGTATGGAGGACAAACTGAGAAAAAAAAATCTAAATTAGCTAATTCTACGTCATTCTCTCGTGACTGATTCAGAGCTAATTTCCAATTCATTGGCTACCGTATGTAAGATTAATGACGTTGATAACATAGGGAAAATAGTTATTTTTAACCTTGCACCGAGTCATGATAATTGTAGAGTGAGTCCTTGAAAATGACGTGGTCTATGCTTGAGTCTCTTTGACGTATGATGATTGAATTACAATTAGTTGGTCGCGTCAGCAAGGGGTGATTTGTAAAGGAAATAAAGTTTTAAACAACAAGTCCGATACTTGAAGATCTATTCATTTTTATGGAGGGAATAACCTATTTTAATTGGTAAAGGACCAACTCAGTGCAGTATTTAGCAAGTGACGTACAGTAAATTACTTTGCAGATATAAAAGAGTTCATTTAAAAAATCTACTTTCTTATTTCCTTTAAAAGACAGGATTTTGAGGAAGCTTGGAGAGTACAAGCAAATATACTTCTCATCTCAAATGCGAAAACTACGCGTGTTAAAAAGTTCCAAGGACTTTCTCCAGAATTAGAAACATCCTAATGATTCCGTTGGGAGCATCTTTATGTAGTTACGTCCTCAAAAGTACGTCCACATTTTAATTTTGTTCCGTTTTTTCTCTTCATTCCCGTTCCCTTTCTCACCACTGAAGGGAGAGGAAACTATTTGAATTTGCTCTTTTTAAATTATACTTAGCACACTTCCTTAAAAGTTTTCTCGTAAAGATTTGTTTGCTCATATTTTGTTTGCTTTTAACATAAAAAAGAGAGAAAAAAGTTTAAAATTCACATTGCATACAATTTTATCTAGGCACTTGATGATCTATAAAAAAAAGTCTAGCACGTTGAAAGTTTTTTCCTGATTTTAACATACTTTCTACTTCTCCTAGTTCAACTACATGGTAGTAAATACAACATGCTCCCCGGGTATATAGATCGGCGGTCCTTTCATTTCTCTTTTCGACAAGACAATCATACGCAAGAAATGAGAGCTCAACTTGAATAGCACATGCCTCTCCTTTTCTCCAACATAGTCGGTTTTCCCTGTCGTATGGCTAGCTTTGATTGTGGTTGTGGTATGAATTCATGTTTAAGAGGTCGGCGCTCATTTTTTTCACCTACGAGCAGCATATCTGATAAACCACCATGCATCGAATCCAACTCCACACTAGCTTTCCCTTCCTTCCTTTTTCAACTGCACTCCAAATTGTTCATGATCACAAGACGAGAAAGTTCGTATTACTCTGAAATATACATATTGCACACACTTGGTGACCTATGTACACTTTGCTAATATCCGCCAACAGCATGTGAATTCTATTTGCTACGTCTCTAGCACTAAACATATGAAGCACGCGAAGAAGCCAAAAAGGGTATGTCTTCGTGTCTGCTTTTACCTCTGTTCGCTTTCTTAAACATAGCTATCCTGTGCAGATAGCATGTTCTGTACTGCATCTGTAAAATGTATTTCTTATGTGGAAAAGCAATCCACGCTGCCACTTCTCCCTTCTTCGTCTTTTCTCTTCCCTCTTCGTCGGCACCGTCGTCTACCATATGGGCTTGCACTTGGAACATGTACATCTTGAAACCTGCGTTTCTCCTATGCATGCATAGCTCCTGAGCATTTTCTCCTTTTTTTGCACATGACCGTGCTACTAGTTGGAACTGTAGCGGATTCCGAACTGCATGGAATTTGGTATTGTGGCGTGTCACGTCTCACTTCAATACTACATTTTATCGGTGCTATTCCTATGTCTACCTTTTACTAAATACATTACCATTATGGTTCTCTCTTTCATCTGTACGGAATCGAGTCCACAACGATAATATTTATACTTTATAAAGGGACCTTGCTTGAGATAGCAACGCTCAGAGACAGACAGCATTTCGTTTCGGCGAGTTGTCGTCCTCCTTAGTTATTACTGTTACTGCAATTAATATTTTTCCATCACTTTGGTCTGTCCAGAGAATCATGTGTACTTATATTCTTTATTATCTCCATCCTACTGTATGAGTGTTTAGTGGAACTGTGTTGTGTATCTCACATGCTAGCACATAAATTTTCTTTAATCGACGAAGTGTTTCATGAGGCCCGATTGTCCTTGTGCATACTTGACACTACGAATTTACGTGTTTAATCGACTTTCAACTATTCTAGCCATTTTGGAAGTAAAGAATCGTCGAGCGATTTGAACTGCTAACAACTTGAAAGGTTTGTGCAAAATCCATACCAAACAGAAACGTATTCATTCAAAAAAGACCAGTTTAGCGTATACATGTGCATTGACGCATACTACTTGTCAAGAATATGAATTAAGATATCGTACATTATCTTAGAACGACGACGACTGCATACACATGTCACATTCAAATGTGGGAATGTTGTCTTGTGTTGGAATAAATGATTAAATAAAGCATCACACGATTTGTTCATAGCACGCTGGCACCCGTTCCATGATAGACCTCCAAAATGTTAAAAATCTTCGTTGAATTAAAAGCTCACTACCAATAAACAATTAGAAACAAGCACAGTATGAATGATAATGGGCGTTCCAGAAAAATAAGCAACACGTATTTAACCATTGTTGAGATACATCGTGTAAAATCATTGTTTCTTGATCCAGACAGTAGTATCATATCATCTCCTTTGCGCTCATAACAGAGGAATTATTAAGTACGCAGCATTTTTTTTGTATTTCATATCCACTAGAACATGACTAGAACCGGTATCCAACCAAAATTTAACCTTTGATTTCATTTTGCGTACACTGAACTTATGTAAATCTGTCGTAGAAAAATATTAACCGAACTGCATAAATCACATCTGTTCCACTTGAAAAATTTATAAGAGAATTTCTGTGTGCTTGTTGAACGCATCACCATCACCTCCACAGCGAGGTACAAGTAGTAGCTGTTATTGTCGCCTTCTTTCTCATCATAGTATTATAATCATCTTTATATCGTCAAGTGGCAAAGTTAGTGGCACTGTTGTAGTAGTACTAGTAGTAACACTCGTAACTCGCAACCAAAAAAAGTTAGCGATATCATGCGTCACTGAAATACGTATACACAAATACATTTGTGTAGAAAAAAAAGGTGTAAAAAGATATCGATGTACAACGATGTAGTTTGTTCCATACGATGTAGCAAAACAAGCTGCGATGTGGAAAAAAATGCTGCGCACGATATCCATGTTCCACATAACACATTTAAACGTACTACATATATTTTGACGTACAGGAATTCAGTCAACTCTAAGCCTTTTTCTTGGCAACATCGCCGTCGACGGAAGGCGAGTGAGCTAGAAGGAAGGAGAGACGAATTTTTGTTGTATCTTCCACCGGTTTATAGACACATCTAGTCTTATTTGATCAAAGAATGGAATCCATAATGAAACAGCATAAGTGATTCCCAGGAACAAGAAAAAAGCACATGTTCTTCTGACTCTATTTTTTTGTATTCGTATGAAAAACTTTGTATCTACTTCGGGTTCATAGTTTTTGTATGAACACGATCACTACCATCAGCCAAACAGAAAAAGAAGCTGTACAAAGGATCCCCAGTGTAAACTTATGAAAGGCAAATGAGAAAAACGTGAACTAATAACTCGCAACTGTGGTAATCATAACGTATTGCGCAAGCGAATCCTTGCTAAGCAGTTAACAACAGAGTGTGTATTGTGTAATGTGACTGTGCATGAAGTTTTGTTAGCAAGACAAAGCAACCGGACAAATTAAATCAACAGTTTGACAAATATTTCTATCTGAACTGGAAAAGGTATGTAACCAATACAAGTTTTTTTTTCAACTTTAACTGTACTAAATATGTGTCATATACGAATGTTGACAATATGAATACGCGGGAAACTTGAATGATATGGTTTAGGAGGAGTCATATCAGGATGTTGGATCTAAATATAAATCTCAAGAAGCAACTCATAAAGAGTCATAAACAAGAAATACGCAATCAATGATGTTGTAAATATGTAGTATTGATTTTGGCTAGAACAACGGGAAAGACCTTCACTAGTTTGAGTATTTATTGATGGGAAGGAAAGGTCATGGAGGCATAGTTTTTTTGCTGTAGAAATAGTCTGGGTTTTAATATTGCCGCTACAAGGGTATAAATGTAATGAAGATGCATCTTTTAGGTTTGTATTTTAGTACAAAAATATTACAATTAGACATTGATTGTGGGGAAGAACTACCTGAGGAAACTGTATGAAAGACCTGTGCTGTATATAGTTTACATTGATCTTCTTTCGTCATTATTCAGACAGAGAAAAATAAATCACAGTATTAGAAATCCAAGTACAAAAAGCACGTCATAGTTTGTAAACTATTATGCGGTTGAACAATGTTTATTAGCATCATTTGTTTCGTACGAATCCAGTCCTCGCGAAAGCATTAATCTATTCGTTTTAGCATTATAACACTCGAGCATTGTTCTATTGACTTACATGGGACTTGAGCTCGCCTTGTCATGTAATACAAACTGTTAAATAACTTATAAGAGCATACCATGCAAAGAACCTTTACCATACTATTTTTTTAAAATAGAATGTGTTTGTATGGTTGATTTGGATTTTTGGAGTGGGTTTTGTTCATTTCAGCAATTGACAGTTTGTTCGACAGTGCAGAGGCAAAATGTTGCTTGTGGGAACACTCTTCTCTCATAAAAGTCAAACGCTATTTATTAATTGGAACACAAATGCTTAGACACAAGAATGTGACACACATTGCTTTGTGCAATTCGAGGAACAAACTGCCTTCTCAATCTTTCAATAAGCGTTTCGTTCAGAAAACCCTTGCAATTGATGTTCCGTTATTGATGACAACAACAGTAAATATTTCAAGTCATTTTCTTTCTTTAAATTCCATCGCCTTCCTCGTCCCCCACGTATTCCCCGATGATATTTTGATAAGAACTGTTTTGTTTCATGATTTTTTTCGATGGGAAAAATTTATGTTCGTGCCGCAAGCAAAGTCAGTGACTGGTGTGTATTAGAACTATAGTAAAGTTTTTAAATTGATATGTTTTTCAAGCCTATATCTTTTTTGTTGACATAGTTGGGTTTTATATTATCAACCTACTGAATTCTTACGTAGACAAAATGAATGTGTACCGTATGACGAGCTGAAGCTGTCTATTGAGATATTACCGATCTTATATTGCCATCATCAATCTACCCCCTCATTGCACCATTATCAAAAAATGTTTTCTACTGCTTACAATCCACCATGGAATAGTTTGTGTTGACGGCTTTCATCGGCTGAACAGCTCATGGCCACATTTTGCAGGCGCCATTTCTGATATAACCTATCCCACCATATTTCTGAGAGTCAAAAAATATGCAAACACAAAGAAATCATTAAGAAATAAGAAATTATTAGCCAAAAGATTATGTGAAATTCTTCGTAGTCTTCGATTAAAATAAAAGTGCTATTATGCTAGAAATGTATGTGTGTCTTGCTTTAATTTTTTCCATGTCCAACGAGTTGTGCTCAACAAGTAAGAGTAAGCTTGCGTTTTTAAAAATGCGTCATATGTACATGCACGTTACGAGCAACGCCAATACATACTCAAAAACTTACCTCAGAGTTTGCGATTGCGTTAATGCCGAAGTTTTAGAATAAGTAATTTTGAGTGTGAATAGAAAAATGTCTTTGTGATTGTGATACTGATGAAATGAAGTACATACGTTCAGACACATATACATATGCACAGCACAAAAAGACGTGCGCATTCCAGAGCTAAATTACGTCTACTATAATCAAGGTTATCTTATGTTTCGTGTTACCTAGTAAGTTAAGGTCTCGTAAATTTTCAGTAAAGTCAAAGAATATAAAAATATAAGATAACGATACTATCGTACTATTTTATAAAATAAAAGCTTCAATAGTCTTCAAAATTATCATTGTCACATTTGTACTGCACATTCAGCTTATAATGGTTCGTCCTACTAAGAAAGCATCGAAATCGTTTCGAAAGCCCTCTAAAATACCCACGAATCGAAAGTCAAGCAAACACGTTTCATCAAAGAAATCACTTATTCCAAAAACTTCAAGTTCGAAACCCCCTTCCCTGCATACGGAATATGCTACCGAGATTACTAAAATTGCGAAGATTCTCAAAGCAATCAATAATCCAGTCAATAGCCAAACATCAATAAAAACGGAAAGCGCACATTCCGACCTCAAGTACTCTACATCCGAGACACGTTCCAACACAAACATCCGTCGACCACTATCTAAAGGAGAGCTCAAACAGTTGCTGAGTAGTATCACGCGGGTTGCTTCCCTTCAAAAGGTTCTCGTTGACAATTATGACTCGCAGCCTTCTGAACTGGTACACCTGCCACCGCCATCGCAAGAAATACAAAGTCCACTACCTCAAGACGACGAAATGACCTTAACTAATGAGATAGAAACTCCTGTGGTAGAACCTGTACGAAAGTCCATTTCAAGAGCGAAGAAGGTCCCCACAAATATTAACAATCCGGTCATCCCCGGAATAAACAATAGAGAATTAGCCCGGCTTAAATCGAAACCAAAGCCACCGTTAAAGAAAGCTCCACGAAAAAACAGAAAAAAAGTAAAGGCAGTAGCTGACCATGAGCTGACTCCAGGGGAAAATGTACGTGGGTCTGGTTCATCATCCAGTTTCTACAAGGATCCCTTAATGCAAGCTCGGTTTCTTCGGGAGTACCACGAGGAAACTGTAAGACTAACTAATGAAGTACCCAGCAAAGATTTATTGGACGGAATGGTTGAAGGGGATGTGACAAAAAGTAAAACCTCTAAGACAGCAAGTACAAAAACATCGAAGGCAGTTATAAAAGGAAAAGCAAGTAAGGACGGAAAACAGGCGACACGTAAAAACTCTAGTGTCCTCCCACGAAAACGTTCAAGTGTATCGACACGAAACCTTTCGCCAACTAAACTAAGGAAATCTAGTACCATTACTACTGCAAAACTTCGGAAGAAGTCGGCTTCAATAAATAAATCTGTTAAGATTGCTGACAAGCTTAGTGTTACCAGTACACAGGTTGGGTCAATAAAAAATCATGATGACTACGGGGACGGACATCAAAATTCTGAGATTTCAAGTCCTATAGCTTCCATACTCGCCCAATTTAAAAGACACCCGATGTCAACCAAATATGACGAGGTGGAAGCGACAAAACGGTTTTTACAAAGATTGGACCCTAGATTAGCTGGAGCTAGGAGTGCCACTTCATCAACGTTGTCCACTGCAGGGTCAACACATTTTAACCCTGGGCCGAATGTAAACTGGAACGTGGACATTGTCAATGGAAATTTTCAGAAGCAGCCACAATTTGCAAACATCGAAGAAATGCTTGCAGATAGGATGGCAACTTCAAACAACAAGTCACGTTGGGAGAAAATACCGTATCAGCCTATGTCGCATGCCCACTTTATAGAAATGGTGAATAAATATGCTAACCCGGAAGATAAATTAGCGTTTGCACAAGAAGAAATGGCAAGGAATGATAAAAGGAAGGAAAGGGCGAATTCCCAGTCGGGCTTTTGGGTCTCCCAGACTTCATCAGTTGGAGTCACTCCAGGTAGAAAATGAATTTCAATGCAATGACACATGATGATAGTGTTTTACTACGTGACAATAATAAGTGTGTCATTAAACGAGCATGTATTTTTCTCAAATTTGCACATGTAGGTAATTTACTCACACTACCAAAGTCATGGGAAATTAAAGAAAAATGGGCTGAACAGGAAGCGTTTGCTAATGCAGAAGCTAGTCTGAGGCAGATAGAATGCGAAAAGGATGCTGGAAAACGGTTAAACATGATGGACACTAGTACTGCAAATCTTTTTGACAAACTGAATTTTGGCGCGTACGGTTTTCGTCGGAATGAACTTTTAGGATCAAAATTATTCGACAACTTTCAGAACAAAAATAAGGATATTCATCGAGAGCTCTACAGATGACTTAAAATTCTACGTTAATTTAAATGGCGTTTCCAATCCCTTTTGTTTCTCTTGCGTTCCCTTAAATCCTTGAATAAAATAGTTAACATTTAAAAATTCTTTTTCGCCCAAAGTTTAAGATATTGAATTAAAATATATCATGCCACAAAGCTGCTTTTTTATGTTATTGCTGGGTGCTAATAATTATGTTTATTCCAGTTGTACTTTATGATCTTCAATAATATCCGGTACGTATGTCTGTGTGTACAACTGATTGCTAGCTTTTGTGATGCAAATAACAAGTCATTCAAACATTAAAAATGAAATTATGCTATTTAAAAACGTACAGGTTAAAACACGTAAGATGCTGCAGATGCTCTCTGGTAGCAATAAAGGGTGAAGTCATAATTTTTATGCTCGTTACCAAACATTTTTCGTTCTTTTCATTTCCACATCAACAATATTCAACCTACTGACGCCAATTCCAACTGTGCAAAATGTTAAAAACGAGTATTATTGATGTAATGACTTCTGTCTATGACGAAGGTTTCGTTGTTGCGCGTAAAAATGTAACGATCTATTGACTGATGTTCCCATTTGCCAACAGGCCAATACTGTACAAAAAAATAAAGAATTGAAGTGAGAGAAAATATGAAACAGCAGTCGGTTGGTCATAGAAAATTGGTATGCTGTACAGTATTGGTCAAATTCAACAAGTACATCAAGAGTGCACCTATATGTTGTGGAAGAAATAATATGGGTGACAATTAATGGATAAATTCAAAGCAGCGTTTTGAAAAATGGTCGGCCATTTCTCTCCAGCTCAAATTGACTATGTAATTGTGATTTGTGAATTGACGGTGGTGCTCGACTACTCAAAATGTAATGAAGTGCAGTGTGCAAAGAGCTGATTTGAAACAATAGTATAACGATTTCGTATACTGACGTACTAAATTAATAACAGTTTTGATAATAAAGTTACTACTGTTTGGGTTTTCATGCAATGCAAGACATCTCTCAGTAGTTCATTGATTGCAACACAAGTCTACTAAATTTTAAAGTAAATGTAGAGCAATGAAAAGCTCTTCCCTTCGACAAAGTGAAACAAAATTGCAAAAATAAAATAAAATAAGTAAATAAAAATTGTACTTCCACGTGATGAAGTCCTTTTGCATTAGGATTGTGCTGTGATAAGCTAGGGATTAATTGTTCTTTAATGTTTTCTTCAGTTTTCCAAATTTGGCGAATAATCGTCCATTTTTACTATCGTATTTCCTTCATCTACTTTGGTTCGGAAATAGTATAATTATTTACTCGGAGGTGTGAACAGTTGACATTTGAAGGTTAGTGTTCCTTGCCTAAAATATACCACGTGATTGTTTTGGAAATTCTATGCATTGTATCATGAATATAGTTTGTAAAAATAGGTCCAGTTTGCGATTAATGTTAAGCAGCATGTTAGTTATTTTGACAGGGTAGCTAGACAATGAAGAGCTTGGTGCTGCTGGCTTGATTAGCAGAGAAAAAAGAATCATGCGAGAGAGTACAAAATGCAGAATGTGTACATGTTTGCACGACTACGACTACGTACTACCGAGACACTTACAACGTATTAAAGAGTAAATTTTTTCTATGCATGATTGAAGACTTGAAATGTTCTGTCACAAACTAATGACGTAATGTTGTCCGAATCTTTAAGTGTTAAGCAGCCTCGAAAATGTTCTGGAAAAACTATCGGGCGAAAACTTGCTTTTGTTATAATGGTCTATAATATTATCAATTTGTTTGAAATCTTGTCTGTCTAACATGATTTGGTAAAGTAGCCAATTTAAGTTGCCATTAACGTAAGAAATTTACATTGAATTACATTCGTAAGTGACCATTTTCATTTATATTCACTTCTTTTTGCATATGTATGTTTGCGGTATATTTACATCTTTCCAAATTATTTATAAATTATTATTTTTGACTTTTTTTTAAATAAATGACCATAATACATCCTTCGTTGTACTATGTGAATGCAACATGTATCTACAAATATAGCTTTCCAACTCCGAGAAAAAAGTGTAGAGTTGGAAAGCTATATTTTGCAGATGGAAATGTTTATTAACATTTCTTTGCTACCGATATCACTCAAAATCCTAAAAATTGTCTTCAATGAGTATTGTTACTTTACAATTTACATTTGTGAGCTCTTTTTTGTTGCATTTACCTTCAGGATACAAATCGGGATGGAGTTATAACCAGCTAGACCTGACTCACCTCCCTTTTGTAGAGAATACTCTGCTTACGACTCGGAGTGAAGTAAGACAGAATTATTCTGGAGTACGGCATTCCTGGAAACTTCCATTCTCCACCAACTACTACTAAAATCCTATCTAAACGGAAACGGAGAATGACGTCCGAAAAAGTGTCTATATACCATTTATTTACGTAGCTCAGCAGCAACATTCACCACCACTGCTTGCAATGGCAGCAACAGATTCCTGATCAACATCCTTTGGTAAATGGAGTCCTTTTAAATAAATTTTTGTGGAGAGTTTTTCCAGTTTTGTCTATGCAATCTGCTGCCACTACCCTATTGAAATAGGAGAGGGAATACTATTATATTAAACCATTTTATCCAAAAGACTTCTTCACTGGTGACTTAGAAAGCAGAAGTAATATAAATAGATGCTTACGAATTGTTAGCACAGAAAGCAACAGTGTTTTAACTCCGACGAAAGTGAAATAAACACATTTACTATTCAGATGGATTGTGAAACTTATGTCGATTTTATAAAATAAGCTGGCGTGAAATATGAGACACAAGTATGACAATGACAATACCGTGTCAAGTTGAAGCGTAAAGTTAATGAGAACTCTGGGTAAGCGGAAACGAAACCTCTGACAAGTGAAGTGAAGATGCTTTCTGTTTTCCACTTTTGTTATTTTCGTTTCGCTGTCGACATCGTTAAAGTACAATTGTGAGATGTTTTTCGAAGGAAAGCCATTTCATGATACCCTCGAGGACATTCGTCCTTCTTCCACTACAATATAAAAAGTGGATGGATAATCATCATCAGAAGACTTACATGACCTTGACACAATATCTTTGGTAGAGGAACAAGTACATATTAAGGCTTTCCCCGCATTCGGGAATATGCGAGCAGGAATGGAAGTGGAAACCACTAGCCAGATCACCGCTTCTATGAGCACTATGTGAAATGTACTGGCTTTCTTTTTGTGTGATTCGATGATAACTTTCAATAAGCAAGCAGAGAGAACACATCTTTTTGCTACCTGAGACCTAATACAGTTTGCTATCGTGCATGAGCGCTTGTACACTGTTTCAACAAGTGACTCCAGCAGTTTTCTTTCCAAAGAAGCCCATGGCGGCATTTCTTCCTTCCAAGAGTGAAAGTGCATGGTGGTGACCAGTTTTAATGTTGTAGAACATGTTATCAATTGAGACGTGTTTATTGATAATGACTATCAGCAATGGTTTTGGACAATACTAGAACTCGAGCTCTGAATGCTAATTTGTAAAGTTGTTTAGTAAGACAATGCCAATCTTGCTCAGTTGAACTGATTACGGAAAGAACCAATATAAACGTTCACCGTGTTGTTTGGAGCTAGTCAGGCAAGATGGGAAATTTATGCTCAAAGAGAAAGCAGAGCGATGCCGGATCCATTAAATCCGATGGGTAATTTGTCTATAAGTTTGGAAATAGATTGGTATAAACACTATTTAGACTTCTAACCTTTGTAACACGTTTCAGATCTGGGAGGAATAAATATCAACCTGCAGATACCCTCCCTAACCATTCAGCTGATTCCAGAGGAGGTCAGCAAAATGGACAATCACAAGGGGACAAGGCAGGCCCAAGCTCAACCTCTGCTGATCAAACAACTGCTTCAAGCGGACCTAAAGGAGCTCCAGGTCAGCGAAGTCGGATCTTGACAGAAGAACCCTCTAGTTTGTCTGGTGAGATGACTGAATATTGTTTTGTCAGAAATTCTAAATAAATGTTTCAGGGTGGTACAGTGAGCGTCAAATGTCGAATTTCATTAAAGTTTCAAGAAACAACCTACGGCTTTACATGACATTCAATGTTCGCTTCTCCTCAAAATGATTTCTGGGAAAAGGCATCATTACAAATATAGCTATCCTCTTTTTCTCCCTTAGGAGATTCGCAGTCGCTCCAATCGCCTACTGCAATTGGAGGAGGCGATTCCACCCACCCATTTGTCCTTCCACTGGAACTGAAGAAACAAACTGAAAACATACAGAATCTCATGTTAGGCCGAATTTCAAGGACAAAACCCGTCAATAAAGGGAGAAAAATTACTCTCTACGTCTGTGTTTCATACTCTCAAGGTAAGTACTCGTGAGTCTAACTAAATACAAACATGCCTTACTTGATGTTTCTGGTTTCCACCCACCTGGATGTCCGCTTGAATAAGCCCAGTAAAAATGATTGTATCCTTCGTTCACATTCGTATATTTAATCAGCTACTCGTAGCATAAATTTCCCCGAAAATTAATGCTTCTCGAATGTTAAGTACTTTTGCTCTTGGGTTTCGGAGAGAGTGCCTTTCCTATCCTAACTTAATTAATAGTAGCTGTAGCTGTTGTACCTTAATGCTTGAAATATGCTAAAGAGCGCACACACAAATCTAATTACAATCTACTGTATTGTTAACAGCCTAATTAAGGCGAGACTTATCCGAATCAAACTTACGAATACCAACAGTAGCAGAATTATGTTTTACCTGTGTGATTTCTATGAATATAGACTTTCGCCTGGAGAAAGGAAGGTTGCACACGGAGGTATACCCAAAACTTCGTGAGCACTGCTCAATTCAAGGTTATGAGCTACATATTGTAGATCTCCACTGGAAGACAGAACTGGAAGAAAAGGAGGATCATCAGTTTCCTGAGCTTTGCTTGGATGAGTTGAGACGTACGGAACCCATATTCAATATCTAATTCCGAATAGCATTCGGAGATAATGTTTTATACTATCACTCCTTGGGGCAATGCGAGACGTTACTGATAGCTTTCACCTTTGTCATTCTTTTGAATAGGAGAGCAAGAAGTTTCATATGTGATTCCTGTCCTGTTTTTAAGCAATCTATTGGGTGCCTCTTTGTTGCCCAAAACCGTTGAGCAACAGGACTTCGAAATGGCACTCAAAAATGTCGGAGATCAAGAGAGTAAAAAACTGCTCGAGAAATGGTATACGCTAAGATTCACATTCTCAACCTCCATGTTACAGGCTGAAGCCCATATCAACCCATTTTCCAAATGTAGCGGTAAGTATTTATATCATTTTTGTGTTAACCTTGACGTCTGCTATCTTACTAAAGTATCGCCAAAAGATGACTTTCTCTCTTTTCTCTGTAAGGCTGACAATGAAAATGAAAGTCAAAAAGCAATAAGTGAGTGGCACGAGGTTAAGGAGCAAATCCTCGGAGTGATGCTTCGCGTTTTCACCACAGAGCTCCGAGATACTTATCTCACTACAGTTATTGAACAAGTATGCCAAAAATAAATCTCAAGAGACCTCTTTTCTAGCTCATGTAAGAAGTAATACATGTTTCTTTTACGAATGTCTTGTCTCAGGAAATTCATAACTCGATATTTATGAGTCGTGACACTGGAAAGCGGAGTGTCTGGATAAACAGAGTTTTCACTCATCTTCAGGCTGGCCAAGATGTAGAAAGCTCATCGCCATTGCAAAATGAGAAGGACAGGCGGCTTCAGTCGCTGCACAATGAACTAAAGGTTTGCGCCTATATTCTTTCTACTATGATTTACCAATTTAAAAAACCTTCCTGAATATAAAACAATATTGACTTGGTCAAATTTATAGAGTCAACTGGTCTCCGACCACATTCTCCGTTTGCTGGTCAAATGGCAAGAGGGCGGTTTATCCCTAAATACTCCTGAGCATTGCCAATATCTTGATGAGCTTTCGAAGCAGCTCTTATCTCAGTTGCGGGGCATCATAGATGAGATAATTGAGGAAGACAGTAATAAGGTAATAAGTAATTAGATTTAGGTTTCCAAAAAGGATTTGAGCACATTTGCATTGTCCTTTTTTGTTTTATTTTCACCAGGCAATGTGGAGAACATGGTACGGTGTGGATGGCCACTTGTGTTCTGAACTTAATCAACAAAGCATTTTCTGTCAGCAGTCTGCCAAGTGTTCGTTATCTATTGAGACAGTTGTTAGCAGTATAAAACAGTAAGTGAGCAACAGCAGCTACAAGTCTAACACGAAAGTGAAATTCTCTTTTGTGTCGTATTGAAAACGCTATCGCTCCCCGAGGCATCACATAACAATGAAGTGATACACGAAAACATCTTTTCATGAGTGTCTTTTGTATGTCTCCGACTGAGACTGAAACAAGAATTTTTTTTCTTTCTTTCAGGTACATAACTAGTGACAAAAATTATCCTTTAATAATTCACGGTGAAACAGGATGTGGGAAAACCGGGCTGCTTTCTCGAGTTATTCAACAAAGTAGCAATTGGTTGCCAGAAGCGTTCATTATCTTCAGATTTGCTGGTGTTACTCCAGAAAGTTCATCGCTGGTTCAGATCTTACGTACGGTTGTGTCTCAACTCGCTTTTCTGCTCAAAGGAAGAAACTACTGGATACCTCACGTAGGCTTACTGCACAATACCGTTCTTTTTTCTGCCTACCTTTCTCCGTCAAACTTTTACTATACAATTCAATTTTGTTTTTATTACAGAATGTGGACTGGTATATAAAGGAATTATACAAGCTAATCGGGTCTGCCACAAATCCATCACCAAGTCTCATATTAATAATTGACGGGCTTGACGAAGTAATCACTTTTTAATGAATACTGCAATTATGTTCCTGGTACTATATGATGTACTATACTAAACAATTTTGTTTTGGTGTTTCAGCTAAATCCATGCACGTTGTCAGAGTTTTCGTGGCTATGCGAGCCACTGCCCGCGAGAACTCGGTTAATTGTATCGTGTTCGGAAGGCACGCCACTGTTTCAGCACCTCAAATCCAATCTGAAAACAGAAGAAGCATTTCTTCCGGTATATAATCAATTTAAAAATGAATTCTAAAGGCAACTACTGAAAGCATTTGATGAATCGTGAAATCATTGTATCTGTGCAGTTGTCTACTTTGACTCAACCAGCCGCAGAGAGTCTATTGACAGCGTCCATTTTGCAGTATAGTCATAGTTTGGACTCTGAAGTACAAAAGAAACTTTGTTCAAGGTTGCAGCAATGCTCCAAACCGTTATACATAAAGGTATTTTCCGAAAACCGTTTAACTTTTATTCAATTTGCAAGACATGCACTTTTTTGTTTTATTTTCATTATTTACACATTTATTCATGAAAACTGGATTTAGAAAGGGTTAGCATAATATTTGACGCGAAAATTAACAGAACAATTTAGAATTTTAACTTTCGACCTCTTCGTCATCAGAAATGTGTCGTGCAACAACCAAGTCATCGAAGCAATGAGTTGCCCCCTGCGCCATTTCCAAGTAATCAGCCATTAGCTCCTGAAACCGGGCGTAGTCCTTCATTATCAACAGCATCTCGAAAATTTCCCCCTCCAAAGCATTCGTGTAGTCATAATCAAGACTTGGTAATTGATCACTCTGACCTGCTCCAATATCTGCGTTTTGATGTTTAGCAATACTTGGCTTTGATGCAACAGCTAGATTTGTTCTTCGTTCGACTTCCTGAATGAACTTTTCCAGTTGAAAGTCGTCCTCGCCAAGAGCTCGTCGGAGCTCAGTTTCCAAAAATAGTGCAGTTTCAACAGAGTAGTTCCGAAATATTCGGAATCTTTCTTTCGAAAGCTTCTCGAGTTCTTCAGACCCGATTGGAGGATCAGCTCCCTTTGAGTATTGTTTGCAATGGAGAGTGAAGTAGTCTGTGTGTTTTGCTTGAAACTCTTCTCCAACAAAGATGTCTTCAACTAACCCTACAATTTTGTCGAATTCTGAGTCTGCAATAAGGGGTTTGACGGCGTCCTTTGAAGCAACTTTCTCCGCGATACTTTCGGTTTCTTCTTTAGATGCCATCTTATCCTTAGAAAATTGGTTTTAACGGCTTAGGAAGGGAAACTGTATAGCATACGCAGATTTAGAACGAACAAAAGAATGTTTCATTCAGAAGTTTCTTGGATTACTACATAGAGTAAACTATAAAGTTGTTTGGAAAGTACAAATTAGGTAGGAATCAAGAGTTCAGATAGCAACACGATTTTACCCCATCTCTACACTAGCACGTACACCGATAATGAATTTTGTCGCGTCATGTCGATGTGTTGATTCTTATCAAGGTCTGACTATTTTATTTTATTTCAGATTCTAGCATGGCTGTCATCGATAGATACCCAAGGTCTAGTTGATCTCGACAGTATAACAGAGCTAAAATCGGCCGTTGATGGGCTGTTTGAATTGATGGAGAAATCTCTGGGCAAGGAAAGGGTAACGTATACCACCTTACATTGTACATGTAAAAAATGAAGTATAGGCCGAAAATCTTACATAACAGTGCTAAATTGTATGTAAATGTCACGGGTTAGTTCAACTGCAATGACACAAAAAAGCTGCATCAGCGTTATAGATCGAATATTTTAGCTTTTGATCTACAGTAGAAGTATTGTTGTATATATTTGGGATGTATTGATTGATGTGACTTAATGTTATGCGAAAGAAAAAGCTTTTATCACGGTCAGAAAATAACTGGCCCTTCTCGTGGATCATGAACCATGCGTAGGTATTTGAATATTTATAAGTCAATTTAAAGTTGTCATTTTTGTTTATTATTTGAAGGTTGAGCAAGCTATGGCACTTTTATGTGCCTCGCGCTACGGACTTTGTGGTTCGGAAATGCTGGACTTACTAGCTCAAAGCCAAATATTTTGCTCTAAAGTTACTTTCTGTAAGTTTAAGATGCAAAAGACAACGTCATGAAAATCCTTTCACCGAATAAAATTATTGTGCTCTTTGTGTGTTCAGTGGATTGGGCTCCAGCAAGCCTGTTCTTGGCTCAATTATGTCGCAGTTTGGGTCCCTTTTTGGAATGGTCACTTGCTGGAGAAAGTTTGGTGATTCGTTGCCGGGATCGATTGGTGTACAATCTCGCGAAGGAAAAGTATCTTTCAAACAAGGATAAAGAAAAGAAGATCCGAAATCAAGTTGTTGATTATTTCGAGGTATTGAGCATGAAAAGAGTAAAGTTTCTGTCATTTTAACATCCGTCATTAACGTCTTCTTTTGTTGAAATGCCTAAAGGGGAAGTCCAAGGAGAAAAGGCAAGGCCGTGATGTAGGGAAAGCGTCAGCAAATAGTCGGTAAGATGCGAGAGACCCGAAAGTTTATAATGAATCAACACAAAAAGATCGTAAATTGAAATGTCTGTAATCCTGCCATAGACTTAATCGTCGACTTATGGAGGAAACGCCATATCAAAAGTTTTGCTTGTATGGGACAATCAAGACTGCCTGTCTGTGTAATCTCGACTGGCTGATGGAAAAGTTGCAGTCGTCTTCAGTTTTTAATGTACTTTTCACATTATACTCTTAAAATTACTTTTAAAAATTTAATTGTCTTGTACATTTGTTGACTTCTTGTAATTTTCAGTTAATCGAGGATATTTCGTATGAAGCTCAAGGAAATTTGAAAAGTTTGGATGCAGATTTGAGCCTACTTTTGAGTGTTTTGGAACTTAGTGCTAGTGCCCTTCATCATGACGGCCGACAGTTCTTAGGGCAGATGTATGGGCGCCTACTTCCCGTCTTCAAAAATCAATCTCCCGAAGTCTCGGCTAGCTGGTCCTCAAAGTGTCCACTCATTAAAAACATGTTCAACAAATTAGGGCAACCTCAGGTGCCCAACTTTCTCCCAGTTTCGTCAGCAGTGGTTCACTCTCCGTTGGATGTAGATAATAATGAGTGTATTGTGAAAACAGTGAGTAGTGAAAGTAATCTGTGGGACTCGCTGGAAGGTCCTGTCAACTTTGATGAACTGATAAGGCTAAAAACTGGGAACCAATTTGCCATAAGCTTTTCCACCGCCAAAGAACAAATTATTGTATGGGATGTTTATTCGGAAAAGCCAGTGCGTACTTTACTTGGAGTTTTCAATCCTAATTGTATCAAAGTTGTCGATGACACTCGCGTCGTGATTCTTTGTGGGAGGGAGCTGCAAATTTTCAATCTTGACGATGGCAGTTTTGTATGCAAGTTGAAAGGTGTAATGAATCAAAAGATGCCATATTTTGGACTTCACGATGACAAGCATTTAGTGACGCTGTCGAGAAATCGAATGTATGTCAATTTGATAAACATGGAAAGCGGGGATTGTATCACGACATTTAAAGTTGGAGAGGACCGGTTCCTCAACTCTTTGATTGTCTCAGAAAATGGCAAGATATTGGTTTGTGGAGATGAAACGCAAAAGCCGTTTCCTCTCCTTGTCTGGGATCTCACTTCGAGGAAGCTTTTATACGATCTCAGAATACCCCATCATGAATTTCTTACGAATTTAGCTGCCATCACGAAAGAAGGACATTTTGTTTGCTGTGTTTGTCGAGTATGTTCTAGATTCTATAAAAAAAATTATCGTCTTGAAATTAAATGTTTTACCCGATCTTCTATGAGTATTTTTTTTGCATATGAATAGGAAGTGGACGATCCATGTCCCAACTTTATAGTTGTGTACGATCTACAAAGTGGAACATTGTTCAAAAAATGGAAACCCGGTTTCAGCACTTTGGCAATAGCGATTTCCGCCCAAGGTGGATGTGTGATAAATTCGTTAGAAGATAATCGTATACTTGTTTGGGATTTGGTGACAGGTATGATATGTAACTAGCAAAGAATCGTACACATGTTGTATATACTACCAATACTTACTTTCGGACTGTCAATTTATCAAATCTTTAAGGGACTTGTAAATACTCACTCTCAAAGCATACGGCTCCAGTGAATATGCTTCGTCTGGATCAGAAGGGATCGAGATGCTTATCATGTGATTCAACTGGAAGGGATCGTACGGTTTGCCTGTGGGACTTGACCAATGGTATGACACACTTTAGATAAACCAAAAATCGTTACTGTATCCGTAAAATAACGTGTAATACATATCTGTTTAAAATCTTTAATTTTGTAGGTTCTTTGTTAGCTTTGTTCACTCCTGATGCTGCATTTTCGGCCTGTGAAGTTACCAACGATGGAATTGGAATTCTTTTAGGTACATAATATTGTATTCTCTTTAAATTCAAGATTTTTTAAATTCTACAATGGCCATACAAAACTATAATTTTATTGCAGGTCTCCGTGGACAGTCGGATATCGTTACTCTTTTATACAAAACTCGATCATCCAGTGATGCAGATCAAGTAAAAGAAACATTTGGAAACGCGGAAAACCAAGGAAAGATAACGGATTTCAAAAATGCGCCAACATGAAAGAAGTCCCCAGATGCGAGCTGTTGAAAAATAGCATTTTAAGTAGTTTTGCGTCATCGCTTCTTGTGGTGGCCAGTTGAACGTATGCGAGCTAAGTCTCGAAAATATCAGTCATACTTTGGGTTACATAAATGTAAATCAATATTTTGTCTACGACAGCCACGCAGCTTCTTTGAAACTATATAGGATAATTCATCGCCATGAAGGTTCCACTCAATCAATTTATATATGATAATATCAGAAGCTTAAAGCCGTAGGCTTTGTATTGAATTTCGTATTTCTCGCAGTAGATTAAGCTCGTTTCGCCGAATGAAAGCAGTCAAGGCAGTAACAAGCCAAACGTCAATTTAACTTTCAAAGTTCTTGTTTTTAATCTGGTGACATTTTACCTTGATTATAACGATGTTTGAATTTTTTATCACTCGCTAAAATTATTTGTACGGTCGTGCTATTTGCTTGGTTAATGGGTCTCTTTCAAACATAAATTGGATTGTTTTGGCTAGTATTGACGCTAAATGAATTTTCAGTATTAATATACGTTAATGAAAGATAATGCACTTCATTTGAAGTTTATGAGGTAAATTTTTAAATTCTGTTCACATATACTATAGTAAATTATAACAAATTACGTTATTATAGGTGAATTTTTCGCTAAAGCTGCTCTTTCAAATTCTTTTTTTCTTCTTCAGCGTTCCTAGGAATTATGAAGGCAACTGACAAAAATGCCTGTGTTCGCTAAAAACGTTTTCATAAGTAAACTATAAAATACAAATATAAATAATTAATTGGTGACTCCGTAATTCAATCTGTAATAGGTATACACAGAAGCTAATTAGAAGACACTATTACAAGTACTTTCATTTCAGTCAATTATCGTTGAAAAGGCTGCGCCGCAACAAAATACTGTATAGTTCAAATCACAAACTATTTATGGTATAAGTTTCAGGCAGACATAACATAGAGCAGATTTTTTTAGTTCATAGACGTTACGCTAAGTTTTACTCATGTTAAATGAAGCTGGGCCTCATTTCTTTTACTCCAGCTGGTTTGGAGACTCTAGCCATCTATTCTAAAGCTAGAAACTTTATCAATAAGTTTGTTGTAAAACTAAGTTTGTGACCAAAAGAGTATCCTAGTGTCGCTTTCCTTGATTCCAAAGATTGTATACTAACATCTCTACGTAGAATTTCTATCCCGTACCCATTGTATGTGAAGAAAGCTAATCAACCGCCATCCCCATAAAATTACGCTTAATTGAACCATAACTCCAAATGAACGTAAAGGTCACCTAATGAAATGGGTTTAATTCAAATATGCTAATATAATTTTTCACCTGCTACATGGAAACGCGAAACGTTGTCCATTTTTGAGTATCAAAGAATAACATGCATTACATTCATTCATATAAATATCACACGCGCACAACTTTCTAAGATTAGTTTTTGTATAGTTAGAAATAATATGCTTTTCCATGCAATTGGAGTTTTTCGATTTATGTAAACAAAAAGAAAATCTCGGCGGTCGGCAATAGTCAAGGGTGGCCGCAAAAGGCATTTCAGGAACTTTCTCATAGCATTTACAGAGGTGATTAAGGTTATCTACATGACTTGGGAAATGATAACATGAGTAGTTGGTGTATCTTATGAATCTTGAAATAGCTATTTGTCTAGATGTGATTGGCTGCTAAAACGGCCGGTTGTCGTAAAATAAAACTCAATGTTTTGAATCATATGCATTTACTAGAAAGCATTTGCTACAATTTTCAGAAGTCTTAGATTTCATTCTGAATGCTACTACTACAATCCCACGAATAGAGCTACTCGGCTAAAAAGAATATTTATTTACATAACTTACGTAATTTGTTGTTAACCTTTAAATAAACCAAAGTATTACGCAAGTCTAGTTTTAATTATGCAGGTATTACTAGAGAAAACAAAAATGTTTTTAAATGCTCGAGTCAATGATATTGCTGGCCAATGTTAAATATATATAATTGAACAAAAATATAGATCATTCTTTATATTCATTATTGAAAAAATTAATAAATCAAACAATTATAAACTGTGTACAACGCTGGTCCCTGAAAGACATTTATTGTTTTCTATAAGCGCTAATTAGGAATTACAAAGTTTTCATTGTAATTGGAGTATCGGTAGGGAAATGGAATACATTACTAGTGACGAGTTTGTTGTCACAAGCCTTCGTAAAGTAAGTCCTGCTGAAGACACTCCTTCCAAATTCATTGTTACAACCGATAATGTTTATAGCATTGTTGGCGATCGTATTTCTAAAGTTGTAGCGATCGCCACGGATTTCTACAAGGCCATCAAATACTGTGTTAGTGACCCTTCCGCAGCAGGTTCCTTCTGCGAGACTCAAGGCAAGGACTTTTCCTTGACTGTTGTGAAGGTCAAGGTTATGAATTCTACTTCTGTCTCCAGACTCAATGATCAAACCGGAAGTTGAGTTGTTCCAAACCACGTCACGAAAACGGTTGTCTGACCCTTTCACGAGGATGCCATCAAGAACATCGCTGATTGAAACGGATCCTACAACGTTGTTTGTTCCCTGAATCACTATGGCTTGCTTGGCGTTGTAAATGGCAAGGGATTCAAGAGTAATGTTGGAGCCTTCCAGGTAGATGCCCTCTTCAACGGCAGTGATATTGAGATCTTTGAACCCCCAGTAGCTTGCACGGATTTCAAGGGCTGTGTTGTTGCCAAGAAGACGGGAGGCTTTTGCGTTGTCGTCGGTATGAGCTCCCTGCACAAGGATTTTTTGCGTCTGCGTTCCGCTTTTTTCAATGTAAAAGTCACCAAAGTAGTCTATTGCTTGAAGTTCGATAACATCTCCAGGTTTCGCATTGTCCAGAATTTTCTAGGACAGAGAAAAATTGTTCAGTGCCTATTCTTCATAATAAATATTACTCACAATACTAATATTAATATTAGGAAAATTCTTCTAGTCCAGATTATTATACGTACCTGCAACTCCTCGCCATTTTCTGGTTTCAAAGCATTTCGGGCTGACACAATTGGAAATATAGCCAATATAAATATGGGGCACACTTTACTCCAGTTTACTGACATTGTGATCGGATTTGAAATTTTTATTTAGCTTCTTTAAAGGATACACAATATGGAGATGTAATTTATTTTTCTAAAATCTTTAAATTGGTCACATGTTCGAATTATCAATTAGGTGGAAGCTAACACTGTAAGAACAATATACTCAGGAGACTATACTTGCGCTCGTTTAAAATCACACTGATTGATTGCCAGCTTGAAATTGTAAACTTTTAGTATTGTTCCTTACAGTCAGTAGTACTTACAACTTACATAGCACAGTAGTGCTGAATTGTAGAATGACCCAAATGAAAGGGATTGTTTGAAGGATACTTCGTCTTGAGATCTTGAGAAGTATCTCTATAAGCAAGGAACGTCCTTATACCTAAATGAACGATCATGATCTCTGAGTTCCTTTCAAGCAAGATACAGCTTTAAGATAGAGTATCGAACTAATATAAACAACTGCCATTAAATAGGCATGCGTAATAGCCAACAAAACTGGTTTTGAAAGTAATGCTGTTGAGCAATGTTGCACTACAGTTCCATTGTTTTACCAGGAAGCTGAATATGTTATGCGTGTGTATCAACGACAATGATATCGTTGCAGAGGGGTCTTTGTTTCATCATTGCAATCAGTTCACTGGAGTAGAACATCCCAAGGTTTAACAAATTATTGACAGGAGAAGTGTCCAGTTCTACACCTTTGTCGTATTAGCTTTTATTTTGTACAACTTTAACAAAGATCACATGAAGCCTTAAGCATACAGAAAATGATACTAAATTATTTTTTTAAGTAAATAATGCGTTTCATTAATAAATATGTAGTATAAATTGAACTTGAACTATAAACAGTATGATACAATATCACTGGAGAGGCCACGTTATAACTGTACAGGTGGTTTTGTGCCTCCATATCTGTACATAGTAATTAACACGTTATTTGATAATCTTCGTGGATGCAAAACAAGACATCAATATGTGACTTACGCGGCTCTTCGTTCGGATCTATCTATCCTCTCGTCCAAATATGCCATCCATTTTGCCTTGTTCGGGCTGAAAATTTTCAAAGCTTGTCGCGTTTGAATTGAGAGGAAGGGCTTTAAAATCTCAACGATAACATTGACCGCAGTAGGTGCTAAAAGATACGAATTGTTTTAGAGCACACCCATACATGCATGGGAAAGCTACTATTCTTGCCAAATAACAATGAGATTATAGTACTTCGTGTGATGGTATGCACAGAAGAAACAACAACTAATTCTACACCTACTCTTCATGT
>VICI01000829.1:0-29552 GCA_019593645.1 Akabosia matsudoensis
AACGTAAAAAGAGAGTCCGTATATCTGATACCTGTTACTTTTCACAAAACTACACAGTCGTAGTCATCATAATTCATAGACAGTTGAAAAATTCATGTTTAACTTTGAAACAAATAGATAAAAGCTTGCATTTTCATGTCAAACTCTGTTAGAACAAAAAAAACGTTTTTGGAATTAGTTTGCTTCCACTGCACGTGCAAGAGACTTTCAATTTGGAAGGCAAATTCCGAATCTACTTACAAATTTCTGTTCACCAGTCTGTCAGAAGAAGCATGAAAGATGAGTAGGCTCTCGGATAGACTGCATCCACACTTAGTTTTACGACTACACACACAAGTTATTGCATTGTCATGTCATATCATTGATCATTCTTACGAAGGCTTGCACAGAATTTATTTTCGATTGTCACCAACCACACTATCACTCTGTTCCAAATGTAGTTTTGCCGATAATTCCTCCGTTTTGTCACTCAGTTTAAAATAATTTCGCACAAAATCTGTAAAAATTGTTGATGTAACTCTTGTGCTTAGTCACATTCTAACTATTATAATGACAAACTACGATTTATCGTTTTTTTACTCAGCCGGTTTAGGGCAGCGTTGATGAGAAAATGGGCAATCCACCCTTGGCCATCTTTCGCATATTTAGTTTGATGTACCAACACTGCGCTGATTTTCCATATTTCATGACAATCAGCCACTGCACTGTAATTTTAAAATCATGTCGATCGTCGTGGTTTTAGTTTGTGGAGATAGATATTTCACGAGGAAAGATTTTCGGTACTGCCCACACATCGATAACAATACATGAGTAATCATAACCTTTTCAATCCCAGCACTTAACCGAATGGGTGTCTAAAAGAACATGTATTTTTTTTATTTATTTATAAAAAAATGACGTACACGAAGAATGATAGTGTCTTTTTTAGGTTTCGGGGATCATCTAAACAAATTTGTCATTCAGCCTTGATGTTGAGAAGAAAGGCAGCAGTTGGTTTTTTTTGGTTAAAATGGATCTTGCGCATATTCTGTATTATTGAAACCCAATATTCAGACAGATGTCTTGTTTTTCAGTTAAGATTAAATCGTATTAAATGTCCTTGTCCTTAATGGTAGTATTACATGTTACAAAATTTGTTCGTCTGCTTTTTTTGACATTGTTGCTTTCTTCGCATGAGAATGGTATTGGGAATGGGATCAAAATATTCATTTTGCAGCGTATGCAAAACAAGACTTAAAAAACTTCTCAGGCTTTTACATAAGCTCCCAGCTTAATCTTCAATCTGGACCCAGACTGCATCTGAACATTCCTTCGTAGAAAAAAAATATTTCCATTATTGAAGATTCCGTGTTGCTTTTTGCATGATTATTAAAGCGTCTGGTCGTTTTCTGATGAATGTTTTAATAATCAAAATTCCACAAGAAGCTCGTCTGCAGCCTAATCTTATTTGCTTTGTTGTTGAGGAGAAGATGACATCATCCAACTGTCATCCCAAAATCTTGATCCAGTTATGTACTCATGTCCATCATTTTGCATTTAGGTAGCTCGGATGTCTATTTTTTTTTCCTTTTGGTCGACGAAATCACCTAAAAAACATGAATACAAAACACTTTAGCATTCTTTTTGACAAGTCATAATCTTAAACATTTTGATTTTCGTGCACGCTTCGTGAGCGACAGTGTGGGTCTGCCTGAACTCCATCTTAATAGCATTTTTAGGGATTATGTAATGCAAATTTTTCTTCAAGAAAAGTCCCTCTAATTGATTCAAGGTTGTTGGTCGAAGCCAAAATATCCTCAGAAAAAAACAACTTTTTATCGTTTGTTTGACTGCCAAAGTGGCTTAATTGTTGTCTGACACCTCTGCCCATTTAGCCGCGAGGGAAGCTTTGTCCTGTCAGATTACTCGTGGGTCTACCCAAGAATCAACAATTAAGACAGTTTTGGATATTTCTTGGAACATTTATGAGAAAAAGTCGTGTTGAATGATTATATTTAGCGTAGAGGACAGTATCACTGACAAATACCAAAACTGACAGATCCGTACGGATGACAGAAACGGTCATACGGAATGTCTATTTAAAGTTTTGGATGTAATCAAGAGTTGGCTCCGAGCAATCAGAGCTTTTTTTCAAGGAATCGCGCAGAAAAAAGGAAGTTGAAAAAAATGTCCAACATTTATCACTTGATAGCTTAAATTACTTGTTTAAAATGACAAGGTTTTTAACTAGTCAGCAGCTTTTTTAGTGGAAAATGTATGGGCGGTAACAAAATAATATAAGTTTATGCCTATTAAGCAATCAATCATGTTTGCCTCCTATTTCGGTGTGTTATTAGTTAAAAGCTTAAACATACTTTTCTCACAACAGATTCGTCAGTCAAATTAAAATTTGACCTTGTTTTTCCCTAAACCAGAAAAACTAATAAAAATCAAATTACTCTCCGCGTTCTATAAAACCTTAACCTTTAAGTGTCGAGAATGTCACTAGGATTTTCATACACAGGTTATGGTTCTCTTTTCAAAATGTTAAGTAAAGAGTGTTGCCCTCATGAAAAAAAGTAAATATCAAACAGTTATAAAAGTTTTAACCGTAAAAAGCTAATTGAGACCGAGCGTGCCAGGAATTCGTTTACAGGGACTTGCGTGCAAAGGTCTTTTGCGAAAATTAAACACATTTAGCAATTTGCAAATAAAGCGAAGCCGTAAACGCACAGGCGTTATATGACTTTAGTCGTGCTATTTTCCAATTAGCTAGATTGAAATATGGGGATTCTGAAATATTTCATTTTTACGATTGTAATTTCGCTGAGGTGGCAGAGTATTTTGTTTTTCTTGACGCATGAAGCATCATAAACCACTTTTATTATTGGTTAAAATGTTTAGTTATTAAACTCATTTTAATATCCTTCATGGAATCATCTAGTAAAAATCACTTAATGGACTATGAACTATAGTGGCGGCATATATTTTGCATGATTGAGGTATGGAAATCAAGTTGACAATGAATTTTCATGAATGATAATACATATGTATTCCTTGTCCTTTACCGTTGAAATGTTGAATGACGACTTGTGTGTCTTCACACTCATCGGGATATTGTAGCACAAATAAAGCAATTGTTTTTTCTTCGTAGGATACAATATGATCGCCATCTCACTAACTGATCGTAACAATAAATTAATTTGTTTAGTATGGTAGTGCCCATTAAAAAAATGCTTGTAAATGATACACGCATCCATTCAAGGATGGCTACTTACCGTTGGAGTTCACGGGATTTATTTGACCACTCGTCGAATTAATATCAATATAACTGTATAAGTACGGCAGATCTAATTGGATGACATGCTATTGAAATCGATATTACTTTACAGCAACGAAATTGCTTGCTTGGTAGGAAAATGTAGATGCCAAAAAAGTGTGATTGTGGGAGAGGGCAAAAGAGAAACAGCTTTCATTTGCTGTTGTTTCATGGATTACTTTTATATATTAAAATACGAAACATGTTAAATTTCGTATTTATTCAAAGTTGTAAAAGTCTCTTTTAAGCTTTACGTCCGTTGTAGGTCCGTGAAAATTGATAAATTATCTTGTTTATTTATCGTCATGAACTAAATAAGGAAAGTACACATGTGTCATGGGCCTGTTTTTACTTTTATATCAAAATTCATTTGTATATCATGCCAGCATACGCAGTAGCCGAGTTTCTTGACCGCTATAATGGAACAAACTACCTCGTAACTGAAAAACTTGAAAAACAACAACTCTGTCATTCGTGAAACACAAAAATATGTCCAGATTTTAGATTTTGGCAAAGTGTTCTGCATGCTCGGAACAATCTTGATTACATAACTAGGCAAATTAGTCCTTCCTCTAGGAAAATCCGAGGTTGTCCTACCTCATAGTCAACATTTGCCAACCCTGGCTTTCCTCCTAGAGCAAACGTCAGTCAATGACTGATGAAAAACATGAATTAAATCTTTGACAATGAACAAACCGCATAAATAACCTTAATTTTCAAACATTTATATTACACACTACAGTATGCATTCTTTTCGACTGGATTTTCAACCTGAAATGCGTGTGTACACAAAAGTCCTTGTGTGTTGTCAATAACCCTCTCATCAAACTACATCATTAACGCATAATGATTAGCTGCACACACAAAAACAAAAACCTTAAAACATTTGAACCAATCTCAAACCGCAACATTGGCCTGTTGTGTGCATGCACCGAAGTCATCAATCCCAAACTTGATCTACTGCACTGTAACAGCTTCCGTCGCTACTTTACATTTTTTTTCTTGCTTTTGCATAGAAAATCCATACAATTTCAGATCATTTGTAAAATAAACAATTCCTCTGGCTGTTTTTCGGCCCAGGAGTTAAAAAACCTCTAATTTGAACAGTTTATGATGTTTCCTGTCAGTAAAATTCTTGAATGTTGATTAGTTGCGGCAAGAGAAACAAAAATAAAGATCAATTTCTGCACACACAATTCAAGTAGATAATGAAGAGCTTTCAGTTCAGGGCATGGTCATGTCTGCTGAGTCCATTACTTGCTCGGCATTTTCTTCTTTATGAAACAATAATTGCATAGCATTTTTTTAACCTTATGATTACGCCAACTCAGATCCCATCAGCCTTATACAATTCGCACGAAACACGCCTGAGTGAGTAGAAAAACAGGAAAAGGCAAAATCTTTTCCATAAACCTTATGAAAAATACTATTTTATTTATGAATACGTAACATCCTTAAAGTCAGACTTTTCCTAAATTAAGTTTCACGTTTCATCGTTGTTGCTACTTGTATTGAAGCCACACTGCAAAAATGCGTCTGAGTTCTTAGTAGTCTATTTTTCTCACGAACAAAGCTTCAAGCTATTTTGCAAGCGCTGTTCTTTCTAGTTTCTCCGAGTCTTGTCCGCCTTGTAATCTGCAACTTTTTGCAGTTTACATTCCCGATTACATGAAAGTGGCCTGTTTGCTGGGTTGCCTCCATTTGCTGGAGGCATACCAGCCGGTCCGGTATTTCGTCTTGTCAAATGCGAGAAGTCTATAAAAAGGCAACTGAAAACAGACGTGTTTGTGAGTGAACTAGCAAGTGATTTTTTTCCGTCTCGGCCAAGTTCATTCCAGAATAAGAATTTATAGCCAAAGTTCAAATTTGAACTTGAAGATTTTTTTATAGGGAAAATATGTAGAGAAACAGCTATGCCAGATATTTAAGTTATGTTACCAGTTTTTAAATAGTTTCTACAAAATATTTTATATGAAAACATTTGAAACATGCACTCCTGCTGAGTTCAAGGATAACAGTAGCAAGTACCAATTAGTTTTATATAATCTGCACAACCACAGGATATTGTTTTATCTTAAATGCAATTTCAAACCAAACAAACTCGCTTTTCGTACCTGTTTTTATCTTAGTCCTTGACAGGAAATTCCAATTTTGTGTTTCAGCAGCACGCTACTCCAATGCATGCGGTATAGTTTTTTAGAGGTAAGTTACTGAGAAAACTCATTTTACAAAAAAATATTATTTACATAAAGGCCATTGTCACTTTGGAACAAACACGCCAAGGTTCCAGCAAATGTCATTTCGTCAACACACCGCAGAACACAAATTACTTTATAAACTACACAACAAGCACGACAATTAGTTGCCCGCAAAAATCTTAACCGCAATTGTTCATGCAATTTAATAGTTTAATCTATAACGCAGACGGTTCGCAATCTACAAATTTTTGTCCAGAAAAGTTTCTGCACAGTTCAACATGAACTTTTTTTTTCTTTTTCATACGAAACGGCGACACACACGCCAAACCCGTCATACAAACAAAAAAAATACTCTCCACAAATGTGACCACGAAGACGGATCACCACCGACTGAAAGGGAAACCCCCAACATACGATTGACTATGAAATATAAAAAATACTCGTTGAGCACATCGCAGACATACGAGCAGCCAGAAAAGGGATGCATTTTATGCATGAACAAAGACTCTGCAGCATTTCATACGAAGAAACAAGTCTTGCCTGTCCATATAAACAGGGAGAAATTCTACATGGTAAAGTCTGTATGGCAATGGCACTGGTGGTGGTGGTGGATATAGTGGTGCCTCGCCAGGGATGGCGAACTTGAAAGCTTGAACTGCACGTAGTAGGCGCAATCGTATTCCTCCATGCTCACACAGCAATCGTCATTTTTGTTCACAAGATTATCAAAACGCAGTTTGCTTCAATGTTTAGTAAATTTACGCACAACCTACATGTGCTTTAGCTGGAAGTATTTTTTCGTGGTACAGACGGTTTATAATGGAAACGGCTATGACATGGGTTCAAGCAACATCCCCTTCGTATTTTTAACTGTTTTATAACACAGCATGTTTCTATTTCCAGAGTTGCGTTGGGGGAGCCAAGTAAGGAAACACGCGTTATATTTCTATGCAGTTTTCTTGTATGAAAGTGAATATAAAAAGAGAACACTGCAGTTTGGGGCTTAATGTTTCCACTTTCTTTTGAAAGAAGATTGGATGCACTCCATGTGAGACGGAAAAAAAGATATGGAGTTGCTTCCTGTACTTGGAAGACGAGCTATCTTAGTCCAAATGCATTTCCCTTTGATACGCGTTCAGTTTGAAGTTAGACATGGGGTTTCAAGTGGAGATACATGTAACGGAATTGTGTAAGTATGACTATTACCACTAATCTTGGTGTTAATAATCGTGGAATTGAGGAAGGAAAAACCTTGAGTTTTATTTTCACTTCCAAAAGTTGAGGATTCTTTAACTATCGCGTGTTAAAACTATTTTTTTAAACATGGGATTTCTCATTTTCCCTTGGACTAATCTACTTAGCCTCGTTAGTCTTAAAACTTTGCTGCGGATTTTTTGGATGGAAGAAATAAGAATGATGACGGTTATGAGTTTAAGAAAAGTTTTAAGTGTCAATATCACTATGAAATGGCAACTCATGCTTAACTCCTATATTATTTTGATTGAAGCCTTTTACTTTCTGATACAATTTGATAAAAACTTTTAAAAGTGTTTTATTACACTTGATGAGCATCTTGATAGAAAAAAATTACTTTCGGTTGATGCCCCATTGCGAGTGAAACGATGTAATGCTGAGTCATAAGTACTAAAGTAATCTAGAGCACCGGGCAGCTGAGTAAAAAGAAAAGTTTTGCTTGATCATAAAATTAATTACTGCCGAGTACTCTATCTTAGTGGAGCCATTGTCAAAAATCTTTACTTCTGAGTTACATCGTCCATTCATTCATCACGTCAACAGTAGCAAAGATGCGTAATTAATCACAAGCTAGTTATCTTTTGATCGATTACAGTTTTATTGATTTATGATTTCTTATAACGATAGTCATACGTCTCAACAAACGGTTTTAAAACAAACAAATATAGATTCAAAATTATGCATATAGTTTAGAAAAGTTAGCTTGATAATTGTATTCTCATTACACTTTCCCTTTGTATCGATAAAACTTTTTGTACATGTCATACACAGTTTTGAATATTTCCCGTGATCCTGCTGACAACATTGAGTTGACGTGAGAAATGCCTTGGGTATCACACATGTCGAGCAATTTATAGCAGCCGTTCAATAGCGGATTCTAGGAACAAAATAAAATGTATTTATTACTTTCTCTATTGGGAATTACAGAACGAAACAAATGGTTATTGGACAGCTATAAATTCAGCATTGATGACATACTCACCTTGACGTGAGGATAAACTGTCGTCTTCTCAAACGGCCGCAATAAAACTACAACGAGATATGGAGCCACACGACCAAGCTCATTCTTTCCGAGTTTGGCTGATTGGCAAATTCTGCAGGGGTATCAGTAAAGCATTCAATTATGCTGTAAAAATGTAGCTTCATTCTTGAAATCGTTTTTTTGTCTCCCCTTACCGTTCGATGCAATGCGCACAATGACGTAAATCATAGATTTCTCTATCGGATAGGTCGTTCTTTTGATCACCTCTTTTTACCAGATGTTCCACCAGGAACTGGAAGCACTGGAATTACAACAAGATATTTTATACTTTATTGTTTAGTATGTCGTTTGAATTCAGTATAGACGCTGCGGTGTACCTGGACAAAAATGTGAGATCGGAAAGCAAGGACGTCTATACGATGTACGTTCATAGCATTCAGCAGCTCACACAACAAAGAAAATATCGACTTGAACTCATTGACGGGCTTTACTTTTTCTAAAGGAAAAGATGAAACCGAAGACAGACATACAGATAATGTGGTCAGGTTTCCCATTGGCTAAAAAAAGAAGAACAAACTGTTTTGAAACATGGACCAATATTATGATTGGGTATCTACTCAAAAATAGAGTATACCTTTACCTTTCTTCGTTTTAAGAGCGATGTTTGAAACTGCAAATGAGGAACGGCTAATTGAACGAGGTCACCGATATCCTGATCTACGTTGGATAATTCTAAGTATTTGAACAAACTTTTCTGTATGATGGCTCTTCGGATTTTCTTCTTTTCATCGTTCGAGATTTCAGCTTCTATTAAAGTATTTAGTACTCCTGAAGCCACTGATCCAGGATTATCCTGCAATTGGTTTGGTATGGTACTTTAAGTTCAGCACATGAACATAGTCTCCGAAACATTCATAAGCAAGCAGCATTCCAACTTACCATTTGCTCGATGATGGAACCGCATATAGCCTGGAATTCGTTTTCATTCGATACTTCGACGATTTGTTTGAGCAAATGCGCACAATCACTTGATGACACCCCATTCCAAATTCTAACGATAAAGTCTTCAGGCAGATGATCGCGTTTACTTGAAAAACTTATCAACGCTTCGTTTAAAAACTGAATAATCTGATCTCTGCAATCTGTGACGCTTGGATCAACTCCTTTCTTCAAAATTTTGTTGCTCCCTTCCATATACTCAATTGCGAAATTCATAAAAGGAATCATCCTTACGTCAACGTCCGATGCATCATCTTTGTTCATGATTGATTTTCCTTTTTGTATTAAATAGCAACAACGCATAATATTAGAAACTGTGACAAGTGTCGCGTCAATACTTTCGGATTGGGATGATAAGCTTTTCCTTTTCTTTTTGAGAGCGTTGACGATAGAATGACATGCGGAGATAACAGAGCCATCTGAAAATTTCCGTTTCACAACCGTGCACAAGGTACTTGCATGATTGTTTAGAATAGGCAACGACTTGTTTTTCTTCTCACTAATTATCTAAAAATAATGAATTCAATTTACAATTCAGTCGAACATATCATGCAGAGATATTTTGTTAAGCTTAAAATACTGACTTACTCGTAACGTAAAATTAAGTGCGCAAATTGCGAGGTTTCCTTCGGCCGATGAAAAGTCAAAATCCTCCATATTTTGGATATACTGTGAACCAAATTCGGTACCGATCTTCGGGGATACGTATATATTTTCCAAGATAACGTCACTTAGCTGTCCTACACTACTTTGTGGAATAAAGTTTATTCGTTTTTTAACAAGCCCATACAGCTCTATCCAGCTCATATGAAATAAAATATCATTTCCCGACGACTGTCGCGCACATTCACTTAAAATCATGATTACTTCGGGAACCACATTGCCCTTTAATTCTTTTCCCTGCTTCACGAGAGCTAAAAATATGATTAGTGTGGTCAAACAAGTCACAGTTTTTAAAGACGTAGGACACTGGATGAGCTGCTCTTGGCAAATTAGTGAAACAATCTCTTGCAGCAATTCTACAGAGAGATCTTCGTCACTATCAGCCTCGTTCAGGTTCGTGGTTATCAGAGAATTTACAATTTGGATTGCTTCATTGAGCGATTCTTTCACTTGCGGACTTAATGTTTCCTGGTCTAAGCTGTCTAGTATCTCCAGTTTGCTAGTTTGATTCAAACACTTCGAAATGAAGCTTTTCACTGAGTGTTTCATCGATGTCATCTTCCCCACTCGGTGGACTCCTTCAGATATTAGTTCTAACACGACGGCAACACGGAACTTCATGTGAGACGATAACTTTTCGGGACTAGGTAACGTGTAGTGACTTGGCTTCACTTTCTTGCTGACATATTCTTTGGCGTACTCAATCAACTGACTTGACGGCAAGTACGCTGTAACAATTCTTAGAGTGTCCTCATTATCGACAGAACGAGACGGGCTACCCGTGAGTAGAATTTCTTGATGATCCCAAACAAATTTCGCTGCATTTTGAATGCTCACTTCAAGTGGGCTGATTTCGATGTCGTCATTTTCCTTGTTTCCGATTTTCAACGTGGCTTGATGGATTCTAGCGAAAATCTTGAGTTTCAAACCGACTAAATTTACCTGGACGATAATGGACACATTAAAATCTGGCAGCATATTTTATTAAGATCATCACGATTAAGAAAGGCATACCATCAACGACGAACTTGTAGTATCCTCGTTTGATATCGATTCATCCCATTTTTGTGACCACTCATCCCCAGAAACATATGGAATTATGTATGAAACATCTACACCATCATAGGTGTCAGCTACAAGTTCCATTAAACAACCATTGTACTTGCTGTTGTACACTCCTAAGAAATGGTCGAGGTGAGCCCATGAATTGCAAAGCTTCAAGAAAGACCTTGTAAAAGATTCGTCCTGTAATAGATTGAAATTCGCTTAAAAACTTAGTCACTATTTTAGTTACATGTAAGTCAACGAACGCGTTACTTACTGAATAGGTTGAAAACATAGGACCAAGTTTTGATAAGCAAGACTCTTTCAATTTCCTCATCATTTCCTGAACCCTCTCGACTGTCGACGCTGGAACGGAGTAGTCAGCTACCTTGATGCTTGCCAGGAATGTCGTAGTTAGCTCGACAACAACAGCGAAAAATGACATGACGCCTTTTGTATCTAAAACCAAATGAAACAATTATTAAAATCCTGTTTCAGGATTCATTTATGTTTAATATTGACTAAAAAATGAACTTACTTTCTTGGAGCAAACGTTTGACACATTCTTCCTCAAGATTGTACTGAAATGTCGTCCACAAATCAACCACATACCCTGGCGTGAGCACACTAACGATACTTGAGAATGAGTCTAAGAATCTTTTCGGCAAGATAAATATTTCTTGAAGCTTCAACTTTTGCCCTAACATTTTCTTTAGAAACTTGTCTTTACTCAGATTGGCCCTCACAATGCGTAACAATTTAGCAATCAATTTCGGATATCTTCGTAGCTTTTCAAATGTGACTGACAAGCATTCCATAAAATCTTCAAATCTTTGATTGGACTCCGGACTAAACTGGTGTTTGGCAAATATAAAACCTAAGATAACCTCACAACTAGACTCAACTATCGTAGGAGCAACTTTTAAAACATTACAAAGGAAATCGTAAAATTCACAAGTGGCTGTAGATCCTTCTTCAAGCAACAAAATTAATGAGGATTTAACCCAGTCATTGAAATTATTTTGGAATTCTAAAGTGTTGACATTTTTGGCAACGATAGATTCAAAATACGAACTTAATTTTGTAAGTTTGTCAGGAAAGTCGATTTCAGAGTCTTTCACGATTTCATCAATGATTTTCAGCTCTTCCTCAACTTCTTTCGTCACGTCTCTTTTTACTTTCTTCACAACTGGGGCTTCCTCAACTTCTTCATCTTCTTCATCTTCCTTAATATCCTCTTCTTCTACAAAATTTAATGGAAGTGACATTTTAAAGTCATGTTTGTCAGGTTACCTCTGTAATTACCGTTTGGTTTGGTATTCATTTACCTTCGTCCATCGTCTCCTCTTCTTCCTGTCCTTCGTCCACCTCCATCCCCACAGACTCCTTCAAAATACCCATTCTATTCACTAATAAAACTTAAATCAATCAATTTTTAACTGCGATTAAAGTCAAGTCTGAAAAAAGCACGTGCTTGTTCAAATGTGTCCAACCAAGTCACCTCTAAACACTACTCATTACATGCCGATGCTTGTTCCCTCTGTTTTCTTTTCTAAACTGGGGCAATCTGAAGCAACTTGAGTGGGTTAGCAGTCCTCTTTCCCGACTACCGAGCATCTGTACAACAGCTGTCCCAGCGGAAACAAGTGATTAAGTTTTGACAAGTGATTTAAATGGTTTAATCAGAACTTCAGAATTAACGTAACACTTCGACTTGGGAAACTGATCTCTGTGGCATTTCCTCTTCAAACCAATCAGATTTTAAGCGGGTAAGTTATATTTGCTAAATTTTTAATAATAATCTGACGTAAAATGATGACAATTGGACAGGTTGACATTTATCTATTTTGTTTTTTAAATAGGTGTGAAAATTCCAAGCAAGGATGCAGCGAACAAGAACAGTCACAGTTGAGAAGGGCGGCGAGACGAAGGTCTACAATCAAGGCGCCATCCAGCACAACGCTGCCGTTGTCGAGTACACGAGAACCTGCACCGCAGTATTTTCGGGAATGGGCGCTGGCGTTTTAGGACTCACAGCCCTCTATGGTTTCGGCTTTTATTTTATCGCCATGTTTGGAATGTGGCTGATTCTAATCGCCAAAGCTGGAGCTAACTATCAACGCTACTTCACTTCAAGAAAGGCTATTCTGCTTAACGGATTTTTCGGATCTCTTTTCACCTACATTTTATGCTGGACGTTTGCGTATGGAATGGTCCATGTATATTAAACAATCATCATATATTTTTAAAACTAGTCTAGTTAATTACAACATCTTTTGTACATAAACAATCTCTTTACAAGAATACACACACGTTTCCTTTTTTTAAATGATTTTACGAACAATTTATTCAATATTTTTATAGTGACTACAAGAATCATTATTTTTTATCATAAATGTCAGACTTGTTAATTAATTTTTTTACAAAGTCCCTAAGAACCAATACTGAGTGTGTTTCCAGTTTTTGTCTTAACACTCTCCATCGTCATTTTTGCGCGGATCGTCTAAGCAGTCGCAACAAGCCTGAGTTAGTTTGCCAGCAGTTCCAATGTCACACGGAAAGGGTCCGCCTTTCGGAATACCACATGGCAGCTGCTGGCAACATCCTGGCTTGGGTGGGCATGGATCATTGCAATCGTCTGCTTCTGGTTCCGATTCAGGGTCCCCTTGACAAGCGTACATACAAGGTTTCGGTATTTTGTCGTAGATACGCGCAGGGATGCAATGGCGCGGCGGGCATTTTACGAAATGGAAGGGGAAATAGTCTTGTCTGTAAACGGACACGCCTTGCATTCTCGCATCGGAAAAGCGAAGTTTAAGTTTAGGCTTGAAGCTTTTCGTTTCATTGAGGCATTTCGGATAATAGTCGTATCGATAGGTTGACGCTCGTTGCATTCGTGCGTCAGATGGAGGACAAAATGGTATCTTGGCGCTTTTGTAAGGAATGTACTGGTTGGCGCAATATTTAACGTAGTCCAGTTTGTAGGTCGTAGGTCCTTCTATCTTTCCCTCTAAGTTGGCCAGAGTAGGGCGGGGTTTTATTGAACGCAAGCGAGGAGCCTGGCATCCTGGGTAGTCTGACTTGTACATAGAAACCTTTTCCATTGGAACATATTTGGGGCAGGGACGAACCGGCCCTTTGTGTCTCTTAATCGGCTCTACTGGTTGGCAACCAGGGTATGCCATGCGATACGTGGACACACGCTCCATCCGGTCGTCAGATGGTCCTAAATTATTAAGCGGCCTGATTGGATTTCGGGGTTTAGAGCATCTCTTGAAGTAGTCCATTCGGTACATCGATATTCCGTCGAGTGGGATATATCTGGGTTCACACTTCCGTCTTGGTTTTATAGGCTTAACCCGTTCAACGTAGAGTCCGAGAGGGCAACGGGGTAGGCATGGACCTGGGGGTGGAAGAAGGCAACAGTCGGGACGAGGATGGCCTGGACAGCACATGGCTCCACGCTGATACGCAGGTACGCTGAGTAATGGACGGCTACAGCTTAGGGAAGCTCGCGATGACGTTCGGGAGCAGGGTCGAGAGGTTGAAGATGATGACCTCATTTTTGCACAGACGTTGACAGGACACGGTGTAGGTAGACAATCAGTCATGTTGGAAATGATAAAGTTTGGAAAGTTCTTATCACGTTTAGTTTATTTAAACGTTTTCAGTTGTACGATTAGCTAGCGGTCGGTTGAAATTCTTTGTTTAGTTTGTTCCGACGCTCGGGAAGTATATTTTTACAAGAATGTGACAAGAATGGAATTGGCGCAAGTCAGAAGAAAACAATTTGAATTTCCATGATAATGAACAGTGCAACCGTGCCTCAAACTGATTAACATTTGTATGAATATAATTTTATTGAGTTTGTTATCATTTTTGCATAAGAATCATTGTTATTGTCGTGTCAGCTTTCGCTTTGAGTTCATGAATCTAATTTTTTCGTTTGGAGTTTTTTTATCATACAGAGTGTGAATTGAGCTGAATAGTGTTTGTACATTTTGATAATAGACCCGTTGTTCTTCAGCTTAGTACATCGATCTCCTCAACAGTCATCCGTATCCTCCAATGGGGGATCATTCAAAATGTCACAACAAGGTTGAGTCATCTTTCCAGCCGTTCCAATGTCACAAGGGAACGGTCCATCCTTGGGAATACCGCATGGCAGCTGCTCACAACATCCTGGGTTTGGTGGACACGGATCATTGCACTCCGACTTGGCGTCCTCCTTGTCTCCATCCCCTTGACAGCAGAACACTCCCGGAAGCGGGAGTCCATCATAAATCAGAGCAGGAATACAAGGTCCCGGGCACTTTTCAAAGTGAAACGGAATGAAGTCATTCTTGTACGTAGTCACGCCTTGCATTCTGGCATCTGAAAAGCGCGGTTTGAGATCCGGCTTCGCGCTGTTCGTCTTCACAAGGCATTTGGGGTGATACTCGTATCGGTACGTCGTGACTCCTTCCATTGGAGCACAAGATGGAACTCCAACTGGTGGTCTAATTGGTTTAGGTCTGGCATAGTCATACTCCCTGGGGCAGTACGGAATGTAATTAATACGATATGTAGAAACGCCTTCAATCTTCGCATCAGAAGGGACTAATTGCGAGTTTGGCTTGTATGATGGCGGTGGAGGAGCCATGCATCCTTTGTAGTCATATTTGTACTGGGAAATCCCTTCCATTGGAGCGCATGACGGCTGAACTGAGTTAATCGCCCATGGTGGCTTTTGATAGGGAGCGAGTGGCTTGCAGTGGTACGCATAGCGGTACGTCGATATCCCGTCGAGTGGAGCACATGAGGGTACGAAAGTATTAGTTGGCTTAAATGACTTCGCAGGTTCTCCGCACTTCATGAAATAGTGCTCTTTGTATGTTGACAAGCCATCCAATGCGATTTCCGGTGGCTCATACTTCCGATCCGGCTTCATTGACTCAACTCTCTCAGCGTAAATCCCAAGAGGACAGCGAGGAAGGCAAGGTGGGGCTGGAGGAACAAGGCAACAGTCCGGTCGAGGATGTCCTGGACAACACATGTCGCCACTGCCATTTTGAACTCGCTGAGTAAAGCTGGGCGTTCGAGATAGCGGCTTCATGTAGTTGGGCGTCGCTGAGCACCGCGATTGAGATGCAGAGGCAGGCTTGCTGCAGCCTTTGTTGCTGCGACCTCCACAAGAGACCTTGGAGGCGTTCCTGGAGCACCGCTTAGGAAGGGGATTGTTCGACGTCATTTTGACGGAGACATTTACTGGACAAGGGGGGCAGGCACAGTCAGCCATGATGATCCCAAGAAATCAACTGGGGACTTCACTTTCTAGAAGAAAACCTCACCAAATTACCATTCGTTCGGTCGGGGTTTTATGAAAGAGTGCATCGTATTCTTCTTCAATTACGGATTTGCTTACCTGTTTGATTCAATAATGTTTTCTTGTACTAACGTTCTACTCGTTACTTTTCATGGGGCGTTTGCATTTTTATTTTACAAAAATGACTTGCGAGAGAAGAGTCTGCTGTAATATGCGTTCGGGACAGATGGAAAATGCTGAATGAGAGCAGGAAAGATTGATTCTCCAAATTCTAAAAAGAATGCCATCAAATTGCAGTCTACCTGATAAACATTTCCAATTGAGCACTTGTTTGCGTGTTGCCATGCGTTTGACGTTACACAATAGTGACTATGAATCCTACGAATAAAATCTTTGTGCTTAGATTTTTATCAAAATCAGTTTTATTCGGATAATCTAATATACATAGTCAGACGTACAATTCGTTATAATATTTCCGAGTAACTCTACCACTAAAACCTAACAACGCTGTAATAAATATTTCTTACGGAAAACGATCAAGTATGAACGTAACTCAAGGACAGTAACTGTTTTCAGCGAACATTGCCATTTATTTCAGGCAAGTCCCCACGGGTAAACTGATTCTCACAACGAAAAATTTCAACGCTTTAGATACAAAAAACAGATGAAATGTAGAAAATTATTGAAAGAGTGTGCTCAGCCCACACAAGTGAAAGGGAAAATATTCATCTAACAAGAAAAAATGTAACAAAAAAACGAGTTTATGCTAGTTTGTTGCTTATTGAAGCACTGAGATTATTAGTACAAAATGAAACGACTTAAATCGGCAAGTATTAAAGATAATATTTCGCTGTTGACTTAAGTATCTAACCCACTTTACACTCGCAATGCTAATTATAATTCGCAATTGTGTTTTTGCTCACTCACTGATCCCTTAAAAGTCGGAATCGATCACTCAACTTCATTCTAGAGGTTGTCACTGGCGCTTTGAAGTCGGGCATGACAGGAGCCCGATCACCTTTTGAACGACTTTGGATGAATGCGATTTTCCGTTGAATATCAGGATTCAGCTCGCTGCTCGTCATTTCGTCGACATGATCGTTGGTCATAGTACGGACGATGGGTGCGTTCCAATCACGAACTCTGGGGCTGGAACAAATAGTAATTTTTGAAAAATATTTCAGAAGATCAATGGATTTGTTAGGCAATCCTGGATATTTTTCTTACTTGGCGACTTTTTGAGGCCTTCGTTTCCCTCCAGCCCTCAATAGTGGCTTAGGATTCCTCTGTGCTTGTGGCGACACATTGTTCCTAGCTTGCTGGGCCCGGGCTATTTTCATTTGTACCAACGCACGTTCCATCTGCTTTGCTTTAGTGTTTTTAATCGTGACAAATCCATTTTTGCTCAGGGCCAGTCTTCCAGTGCTGGTTGATGCAATCTAGAAGAAGATTTAATATTTTTAATTTTTAAATAAGAGTAACTTTTATAGTTAAAGAATCCTGCAATACTGAAACAGGATTGCGAAACTTACGATTTTCCTAAGTTTGACATTTCCTCCAACGACTCCGGCTTTCTTTTTGGTAACCAAAAGCTTTGCCCTTTGAACACGTTTCTTTGCTAGTTTCAAAACAGCCCGTTTGTTATTCCTGGATACAGAGAGGGCAGGAATTGTTTGAGGACGAATGAGAGGCGAGATTCCAGCTACTCCGTTTAATTTGTTCCTGAGACGTAATCTTCTAGTTTGGTTCCTTCTGGGACGTGCTGCTGGTGTACCAGCTACAGCTGGGCTGGTGAAATAGCGTTGTCTAGAAGGTCCTTGCACTGCTGCTACTTGACCTCTTGACGTCAATGAGTTGCGCTGGCGTCTCTGCTGACGGTTCACGTTGCGAGGTCGCTTCTTCGGGGAAAGACGACGGTTTTGGCCCTGGTTTCCAGCTCCACCACCCCCTCCACCGAGATGCCGGAAGTTGCCACCAGCATTGACAGTGCCCTAGAAAAACATTACCAATTATATTCACGTTTTAACAATCAGTGCAAAACCAAGAAGTAAAACAAAGAAAAAGAATTATTTTCAATTTACCCCTGCATATTGGCCTTGATTACGCCTGTTACGGTTCTTGTTCCATCGTCCCTGGCCCTTTATTATTGGAATAAAAATCCGGGTTATCGTGATTGAAATTCTTCTGCTTACGTCAAAAACGAGTTATTAAATTGACAAACATTATGTGACATCAGGAATTTAACTGGATTACTACTACAAAATAAAAGGTTGTACTACTACTTCTAGTTTACCAGTGGTTTTCGTGAAAATTAAGAAATAAACTTGAAAGTAGGGGCTAGGGAGATGAAAGAAGTTGAAGCGAACGCCACACCGCAAGTCATCGATCGCAAATCTTCTTCACCACCGCACTGGATTCAAAATTCTTGCCACTGCGTGAGCCATCAACATTTAGCGATATATCGAGAGCAAAATAAATAGATTGGTTGGCCATCCAATCAACAAGTTCTTACGGCCATCGGCTTATATGTGGCATGCATGCAGAGGAATCGGGCTTTTTCTCGATTAAAAATTGGCTATGCCTGGACATCTCTGCTCTGGTTATGCAAAATGCTCTCGAGCATGCCACAGCCGTGATCCGCCTGGATCATTGACGACATTAGTCGTCATCATGCTGGCCGAGAAACACAATCAAGCAATTTTTGGTGCTATTTCGCTGGGATTCCTTGTTAACTTGAATGCAGTTGAGTGTTAAGATGCATGTGGATATGCTCGACCGAATAGTTATTGCGTACATTGTTGTTGGCTTGCTGCTGTCCTTTTCTCCCGCGGAAGGAGTTATTACGACCGCCTCTGTACGATCCTGCACCTCCGCCCCCAGCGCGGGGACTAGCAGCGTTAGCTTTGGGTTTACCACCGCGACGATTGTAGCCTGATTTACCACCCGTCTTTTTCTGGGACTTGATGTAGTCATCTAAAAAGGAAGTGACAAGAGATTCGTTAGTTTCACTGTCCTCCATTTGCTAACCATGTTGGAGGGATATACAAACTTATAATCATAGTAGTACTTACCCAGAGACATTGACACGGGGTCCGACATGTTGTATCACCAAAATTATTACGATTGGCTTCTGATACAAAAAATAGGTTTTCTTAAGCTTTACTGGATATGTCAAGAATGAGACAGACAAAGAAACGCCCGTGTTTTCTTTCACCGTTAGTTTTCCCGGTCTGTCAGTACTGCAAAATAATAAAACCACCAAATTAGCATTGAATGTTAATGTTTGAGATATATTCCTTGCAACAGCCAAATAACTAATTTTCGCTTACTCGCTATACTGGCTCTTGGTCAACTTGCTTGGGCAGGATTTACTTCAACTCGACAGTTATTTCAATACAATCCAAATGCCAACGTCCTGTTGAAGCTTATTTAATGTTCTTGTCATCAAAACACCGCCCTTCCGGTTTTATTTTATAAACACTCCAGTGAGCAGTTCCAAAGCTGGCAAATCAGCTGCCAAAACAGCCTTCTAAAACTCTTGGAAATTGACGACGACAATTAAATCACCAGCCCCCAGACGGATATCTCCTCTCACTTGGCACACTTTTGCCAAAAAAGTCTTGACCTTCAAAGGCTTCAAAAATTGATTTTACTTCGTCCTTCACAGCAGTTCATTTACTAAAAAAATGGTCGACGAAAAAAAAGGTAGGAGTAGTGAGTGAGGAGGAAATGCACAGGACTGCATTCTTTTTTTCAAGAAAAAAAAAATTGTTTACGTTTGTAAATTCCTAACTGAAGAACATCGTATTTTTCACATTCCTTCACATGCTTGTGATTTCTACACACAAACAAGATACGATAAAAACGAAAAAAAAGGTTCAGAGGGATTCGGACTTGGCAACCGACGAGAGGAAAAAATCTTGTTCGGGGCGACTCGAGCAAACAAAAGAGTTTCACACGAGTGGGTGAACAACAACGAGTTTTCAAGTTTGGGTTTTTTTGCCAGCCAGCTTTTTCCTTAAGAAAATCAATTCTCGCGCCATCTTTGTCAAAAATAAACAACTGTGAAAAAGTGGAGATGAGATTCAGGCTGGGAAAATATGAAATGCGTTGTGCATGCTGAAAAGGTAGGGAAAAGATCAAGCCGCTGTGTACAAGACAGACGTGTGGAGAGGTTCACATTCAAAGCCTCGTTCATTAATTTGGAAGAAGACTTGAGAAGAAGTTAAAATTGTTTCAACATGGTAAGTTGATTTTACACTAATTTTGGGGTTTGGACAGTTAAGGTGATTTCAAATTGGGGGGCTGGAGAATTTTATTAATTTAGGGGTTAAAATTATGTAGGTTTTTTGTTGTTGTTGTAATTGACAAAGGATAATGAATGGTGGTAGGAGTTGGGATTAAGGGTTTAATTGAACTATTTTTTTCTGTTGTTATATAGGCGCGAGGTCCAAAGAAGCATCTTAAACGGCTTCATGCCCCAAAGGCATGGATGTTGGACAAGCTTGGAGGAGTGTATGCCCCAAGACCCAGCACTGGTCCTCACAAACTGAGGGAGTCCCTTCCTTTGGTTATCTTCTTGAGAAACCGACTCAAGTATGCTCTCACCAAGGCTGAGGTGACTAAGATCGTTATGCAGCGGTTGGTGAAGGTTGACGGCAAGGTTCGTACGGATCCTACTTATCCGGCTGGATTTATGGATGTCGTTGAAATTGAGAAGACTGGAGAGAACTTCCGGTTGATCTATGATGTCAAGGGACGTTTCACCATCCACAGAATAACTACTGAGGAAGCTAAGGTACGTGACAGTGATATCATAAGTATGAGTTTGTAAATTTTAGTATGATGAATTATAATTTCAGGCATAATCCAATGATCGAACATGATTATTTGAAGTTTCTGACTATTTTGTTTAAATATTAGTAAAATGTGACGTAGATTAGACGCGATTCTAATTTAGTTTGTTTGTAATATTTAGTACAAGCTATGCAAGGTGAAGAAGGTAACTGTCGGACCCAAAGGCGTTCCAATGTTGGTGACTAACGATGGAAGAACTATCAGGTACCCTGACCCACTTGTTAAAGTTAACGACACTGTTCAGGTTGACATCGCCAGCGGAAAGATCCTTGATTTCGTCAAATTCGAAGCCGGTAAGTGGATTAAATGCAGCCATTTCAACGTTACGGATTCAGATTTTAACGTGTAGATTTTTCGTGTACACAGGCAATCTCTGTATGATTACTGGAGGTCGTAACTTGGGTCGTGTTGGTACTGTCGTCAGCCGAGAACGTCATCCTGGATCCTTCGATATTGTTCACGTGAAGGACAGTATGGGTCATGTGTTTGCCACTAGGTAGGTTCTTGTTTTAACTTATTTGTTAAGATAGGCATAATTGTGGGTTGCCACTTTCGGAGGCTGTGACAGTCTAACCAAATGATGTCACGGATCAAAGAGGAGGCTAAAGTAAACTAACTTTTCAACGGTCGCACTTGTGCGTATTATCCATTTAGTGCATTACCATGAGAGTTGACATTTTTACAAATAGACTTAAACTATACACTAGCTCTGAACTTAACTTGTATCCAACACTAACTGGAATGTGATACTAATTTCCGTGTGATTAATTTTGGTTTACAGGCTTAACTACGTATTCATCATCGGTAAAGGAAACAAACCTTACGTGTCACTTCCCAAGGGCAAGGGTGTCAAACTTTCCATCGCTGAGGAAAGGAATAAGAGAATTGCTGCCAAGCAAGCTGTGTAAGGTTTTTATAAATCCCCGATGTTTGAATAAAAGGTTAAGAAAACTTAAATTACTTGACTTGTGCATATTTTTTTATCATCATGATTCTCATGCGTTGCTAAAAATTACGGGCTCAACACTTAATTCTTCGATTAAAGTGACATTTATTTTTTTCAAACAAGTATCAAACTTGTGATCGCATAAACGATTTTCCTACTCTCAATACCACACAAAATATTCATTCCTCACGTAACTTAAAGCTTGTTCATCATTTCATCAATTTTCCCGTATATCGTTAAGTATAAAGAAAGTTAGCGAAAAAAGTACCAGATTGATTGATTTTACACACATCCACGTAAAATTCACAATAAAAATTGACTCACAGATTTTTTTTTTAAACGTACAACAATCTTATCAAGAAATTGTAAACTTTTTTTTTGTTTCACCATAATCGTATGATTGTAAATAGCTTAGGTTTAAATACAATTAAATGTATAGAATCTTATTATAATTTTCAGAGTCGATGAGACAAAAAACAAAACTGTTTTCTTTTGAATCCTGTTTGTGTAGTGCACAATTAAGTACAAAAATGCAGGGAACGGACTAGCCAAGATTGTATAAATTTACATATTCTTTTTGGTGACAAAAGACACTATGGAAAAAACAGTTTTTGCTTCTTTCAGGGGGAGTAAGAACGAACACCTCCACCCTTTTCCTTACGATCAACAAAATCTAGGTTCACAAAGTCTTTTTGGAAAAAATGGCCACTTAAATTATAAATGCACCAGCGTCGCTGTTTGGGAATTTGTTTTAATTATTTTTGGGGGGACTGTTTGTGTAGAGATAAATATCGGGTAACAAATTTGATTTTTTTTTTCTTAGCACATCTCAACAGTGTTGCAACGAACAATATATAAATTGTAAAGATTAAGGTGTTTATAGAAGAAAAGAGTTCCTAGACGTCCACAACCATCTTTTTATGAATGTCAGTGTTACCCACAACACTGCAAAACTCTTGGAACGAGATCTTGCCGTCTTCGTCTTTATCCGCAAATAGAATCGTCTTATCGACTATCTGTTGAAGCTGTGTGTCTTTTAGGTTGTTGCCCACCATCATCTTAAGCACCTAAACAACAGGATAAAACGGAATTAGATTTGTAGATAAAAAATATTTTTGGAGGTAAAGACGTCTGAACATTGGTGATACCTGAAAGAGCTCTCCGTTGGATATGTACCCGTCGTTGTCCATATCGTAAATGCGGAACGCAAACCGAAGCTTTGACTCCTTATCGCCCTTGACGCTGAATTGGGAGACGCCTTGGATAAACTCTGTGCACAAATCGTAAAATCTTGTTTAAAAAATCGTCGAAATTTGGAATGGAATGGAGGCGGAATACCTTTAAAGTCTACTTCCCCATTCCCATCCGCATCGAATATGTCTATAACACGCTGTACTAACGGATTCTGCTGAAGTTCCGGCAGCGTCATGAACTCATCGATGGAGAGGGATCCCGAGTTGTCCAGATCCAGCTTCCTGAACCTCTTTCCAAGCCTCTTGATCTCGTCCGGGTCAACTGTAAAAACCGACGGGCATCGTTTTGTGATTTCATGAAAGATGGGTTAAAAAGCAAAAAAATGTTAGCGATTAGATTGTTAGACACCCACAAAAGTATTCTGGCTTACAGTGCGAGCACATCTCAGACTGGAGCGATGCTTCATTTCCCTGTTAAACAATCACAATTCATCCAAAATATGGTTATATAAAAGTTTGTATTTTTCTCACAAACATTGTTCTGGGATTTTTTTTTTGGTTTTTAGGTTTTGGCTGGCCAAATTTTTTGTTTTATAATTTTCTGTTGAACAGGACCCTTGCTTTGGGGGCGGTTTTTTACACGTTGACACTGCAGATCTCGCAGGAATACCCAATGTTTTTGTCGTTTAATTGAGCTAAGAAAATTTGTCCAGTATTTGGTTCTGCAACAACGTTGTTGCAGAGCTTTTTTCCCTGGACAAATTTGCACATTACCACGAACAATGAACAAAACATACACAAAAAGAAAAAAAAGACACCTATAAAGTGACCTGTCATATACTGGTCCACCTGTTGAAGGCACCTGAATCTCACAAAAGTAAAATTACATGTATTTACAAAATGGTCTCTTGCACAGGTATCTGTACATTACAAATCAATCACAATCCAATCATGAATTATTTTTCATACATTGTGCATCTGTGCTTGTTCTTTTTTTGTTACAAAAGTCTGTTAAAGTTTTTTGCGTGGTAGACGTGAAGTGCGTGATAAATTTTGCCTTGCTGCGATACACTAAAGTGAAAGTGGTGAAAGTTGGCCAGTTAAATACAAAGCTTTTTTTTGTGTGCCGTCAAAGCTATTTTCCCTTTCGTTTTTTTTCTGTTGATGAGAAAAATTCTTGTATTTTTTTGGAAATATTTTTTGTACTCTTCGTCCTCGATACATTTTGGCATTGGGCTGTCGACTAGTAACAGATCCTCTCGCAACTGGAGGTGGTGTCGTTTTCGATTGAACTTGGCTTTTAGATCGTTTTATAAGGCCGCCAGGTTTGTTTCCTCCGTCGTTTGAAAGATGTTCTCCGTTGACACCAGTGACATTCGGCTTTACAACAGGCAGCACTTTACTTCTACGAGGGCTTTGAGATGGACTAGGTTGATTAGATGCCATTTTTTTTGTTACAATTTTTATGTTGCAAAAAAATACTACTATTCTATATTACTTTAAATTTTGTAATCAATACTTTCTTTATGAAGATACGTGTAGAAAAACTATCCCAAACAATTTTTTTTACTCATGCTGGTGTGTTAGACCCAACCATAACGACATTCCAATACAAAATTCTCTTAGCATTTTGCTCAGTCAGGGTCCTTATCTCAAACGCTACTACGTGCTTATCTGCTGTGATTTGTACTTTCGAACAGTCAGGATTCCAGGAATCTATGTCCTACATTACGTTCTTTTTCTTCACGCAACTTTTGTTCAACTGTTGCATTTCTACTGGACAAACTTTTATTGGGTTATCTAAGAATTTGGTGTTTCAATTACTATAATCAACCCAAAACTATCAATCATATCATTTTGCAATTTGCAACACGTGCTCTGCTCACTAAACTAAAATTTTAATTACTTGCGTTGTATAATACATGCTTAAGTTTTTGCTTAATTACTACATGCACCAAACAGCAGTGTTTGGGATGCTCACGCTATTTAACAACTTAAACGTGTGTCTAAAAAAATATAAACTTGTTTTTGCTGTATTAAAGAAAAACTACGTTTCTTTTTAATACAAACACAAAAGTCAAATACGTTTTTTTTTGTAAGGCCAAACAAAGCAAGGGTTCGTTACAATACAGTTTAGGTGACTAAAAAATTTGGTTTTTAAAGCTTCTAATGTAATCTTTTTGTAAATTTACTGTCAGTGCAAAAAGAAATAACTATAAGTTTTAATTGTAAACTTACCATGTTGACTTCCTAGGTGGTTGGGCCTAAAACCCTCTACGAACGACTGTTCCAACAAAAACAAACACTGGGGAAAAGGTTATTTATGTCAGATCCGCCTCCTCCAGGGGGTTACTTTCCAGAAAAATCACACCAAAATGGGTCTCCAGATCCTTATTGACACTGTTTTTACGCAAAAAATTCAAAGAGCTCCTCTGTAAAATACATAGTTTTGGCTGAAAATCATTAAATGTGCTTCCCTAGTCACAAATTTAATCACACCAGCATACTTGCGTTCATAATTAACGTTTACACTTACGTGTTTTCAAACCGTTCCTGCTAAAACTTCCAGGTGAAAAGTTAACTGGTTTTTGGAGCTACCTCGCCACGAGAATCTCTTTGATTACTTTCTTTTCAAAAATCAACAGACTTTTTTTTCCTTATTCCCTCACAAGGAGCACCTTCCTTTCCCTACATAAAATTTTCTTTCATATTTTTTGTTTACAAAAATTGAACCACACACATTTTTTTTTATACCAGCCCCAAAAAAACTAAAGATGCGTACTACATGCAAAGTAACACCAGCAGCAGAGATCTTTTTTGCAAGGTTATATGTGTTATATCACATATATTTCCAAACCAGCAAAGACAGTTTTTTTTCTTTACAAAACTTATTGCATGCGTATGAGTAGTAGAAATTTTTGTGTGTAAAAAAACGACATATAGAGCTGGCTTTTAGGTTTGTTGTTTTGCGCAAGATATAAAAAAATAGTCGGGGAAAGGGGAAGGAAAAATAGTCTTTTTTTATTAAAGAGAGGAAATATATATGTATATATATTTGTAGAGGATCGTTACGTTATGTTTTAAGATTTTTTTTTTGCGAAACAAGTTCAAAAGTGAAATAGTATACAAATATGCGGTATGGAATGGAGTTTAAAATAAAGTAGAGGAGCATCGTTCATATGAGGAAAAAAAGAGGGTGGAGTGGAGGGCGACCTGTCGATGCGGTTCTCGTTGTGAAATAACACACGGGAGTTAACGTTTTTATATGTGGAATATGGAATGGAATGTTGTACGGGAAAATCTGTTACTGAGCTTTTACCTGGAGTGGTTTTTATACCGTACCTGTTGGACCTTTTTTTTATATGAAAACAGAAATCAATCAATAGGTTTGAGAAATACATGGGAAATTTGTTAAATGAAAGAGTTTTGGAAATACAAAGAGAACGCGTGTTTGTGTATGATTTACAGTTTACAGAGTAAGTTAAAATTTGTTGAGTTTGTTTTGAGATGTTTGATTCGGAACGCTATTGGATGATTTTAATAATTATGATTGATCAATTTATGACGCAAAATAATGTTGGTCAAACATAGAGCATGGAAGATGTAAAGGTCCCTCTGGGGAGTGGGGACTTTGCTTTATTCGTACTTTCACCGAAAGAGAGGAGAGGTGTTTTATATGCTCCAAATTTTCATTACGATCATTACTAAAATACTTATTCACGGGACACGAAGCCTTTGAGCTTTCTACTGACATAGACACTGACAATCCTCCTGGGAGAAGTACTTAATCAATTGGTCTTCTTCTAGTGTTAATTTTTAAGGACTTCGCTCTTTTGGCTTTAGTCTTGGCTTATTTAGCAAGCTTGTTCATAGTACCAGCAGCTTGGTATATGGCGCAATGTCGCCCGAGCACACAGCTGAGCGTAAGTTGTTTGGTGCCAAAAAGCATAATACGCGTGAATCCCTGTACCAGTAGAAACTTTGAACCGTGAGTCGGAAGCCTTTTCTTCGAGCCTTTTATTTCACTAGTGACTTTGAATTTCACAATCGGAAAAATGTCAGGTGCAAAGGTTGCAAAGGATAAGCCATACCCGTGCCCTTTCTCGGAATGTGAAAAGCGGTTCCAAAAGCCGTCCCAGTTGGAACGCCATTGCAGAATACATACTGGTGAACGGCCGTTTCAGGTAGAACTATCTGTTTTAAAGTATTTCATTCATAAGTTATTTCATGTCAACCAGAGTTAAGTTCCTTCTAAATCCGTGAAATTTGTATTTCTTTGCAGTGTGACCAATGTGACAAATCATTCAATCAAAAGGGAACGTTGGAGTCCCACGTCAGAGCGCTACATGAAAAGGCTCGTCCTTTTTCTTGCGACCAGTGCGACGCCGCGTTTTCCCACCGGGGTAACCTACGAAATCATGTCAAGAAAGTTCACCTCGACGCAAAGGAAGATCAAGTCTTTAAATGCAAAGAATGCGCATGTAACTTCCGACGACTGAACGATTTACATAATCACATTTCCAAAGCACATGCCGTCAAAATACAACCCAACGAAGGCTCATGGACCACCGACGAAATTAAGTTGGAAGTTTCTGATTCGCCACTACCAAGCCCTTCTATGAACCAAGAAATGCTGTACGAAGTGGACTACAAGTTCCAGCAAGACTCATCAGATCTCGTAACGAACAAATGTACGATGAAAGTTGCAACCAATGGAATCATAAAACGTCATGTTTGTTCCTATTGCCCGAAATCCTTCACGAAACCGAGCGACCTGGTTCGCCACACGAGAACGCACACGCAAGAACGCCCATTCAAGTGTGAACTCTGCTCAAAGACATTTGCCGTAAAAAGTACCTTGAAGACTCATATGGCGACTCATGAGACCCAAAAAAGGTGGAAATGTCGGTTATGTCCAAAGATGTTTTCCATTTTGTCTAATTTAAAGTCCCACGAGAGTGTTCATTCCGCCATGAAGCCTTTCAAGTGTAGCGTTGAAGGATGCACCAAAACGTTTAAAACAAGTTCGCAGCGAAGGTCACACATGCGGGTTCACACGAGAAATACTAGAATCAGAAAGTTGTCGAGAATCGGGGAAACTCTAACGAAAATTGAGATACCCGAAGCCCTGAGGATAACCTCAGATGGCCTTGTTCCAGTACCGACTAAATGTGATTTATCGTCAACAGAAAAGAATCCTGGGGAAGCCAGGTACAGACCCCATCGATGTACATACTGTCCTTCCGCTTTTAAAAAGTCGTCGCATTTGAAGCAACACATTCTAATCCACACGGGAGAAAAGCCATTCCAGTGCTCGGAGTGCGACAAGCGTTTCGTGTCCAGCGGAGTGCTAAAAAACCATATAAAGACCCATCAAGGTGTGAGACCATATAAATGCGAGGTTTGTAATATTTCGTTCACGACGACGGGGAGCTTGAAGCGTCACACAGCGATTCATACGAACGCAAGACCGTATTTGTGTCCGTTTTGTAAAAAGTGTTTCAAGACGAAATGTGTCGTGTAGGAAGCATATGAGGGTACATTCCAAACGAGGAGACATTCCGGTCATCGTTCCTCCTCCCCCCACAATAGGTAAACTTTATTTTCTTAAAAAATCAGTTCATCCGGGTTTTCAATTGTTAATCGTAATGTTTATCTATTTCATATTCAGTCGGGCAAGCCGTTCACACACCGGGCGAGGACGGGTACACATGTCAATTTTGTGACGCGTCGTTTTCATCAGAAGAAAATTTGAAGACCCACTTCGCCAGTCATTCCAACGACTGTCCATTCTGTAAAAAATCTTTCAAAACGAATTTGTCTTGTAGAAGACATGTCAGGCTTAATTGCAATGAAAGAAAGACTCTTGCTGCTGCAAGTAATCTCAGTATTGAGCATCCAGACAGGGATAATCTTATCAAGACTGAAGTTAAGGTGGAGATTACAGAGAATGAGCCGGATTATGTACCTGCAGAGGGGATAGTCAAAGAGGAAGGCGATGAAGTCGTTCCGGATCCTAAGTTGAACGTGAAACGCTTGAAGAAGCGAACAAATACGGCACCTAAGGTGCACCAGTGCGATATTTGCAGCAAAACATTTACGAAGCATTCAGATCTCGTTCGCCACAAGAGGATCCATACAGGAGAAAAGCCATTCGAGTGAGTACGCCGCATTCCTAGTCAAGATTTGTTGTATTTGGATGAGCTAATCAGAATTTGTTTCAATTTTTTTACAGGTGTGGAACATGCTTTAAATCCTTCCGTGTGAAATCTACGCTTGATGCGCACGTCAAGATTCACGATGTTCGAGAAACACTCGTATGTGAAGTTTGCATGAATACTTTCACGCACATGAGCTCACTCAAAATACATATGAGGCGTCATACAGGAGAACGCCCCTACAACTGCCCTCATTGTCCCGAAACGTTCAGTACTTACGCTCGCTTACGCTATCATGTTAAAACGCATGCCTAAAAATTTGTAAGGAAAAAAGTCAAAAATCCATTTTAGTACAAAATCTTTTGTAATCTGCAACAATTTCCTTTTGTAATAATACATATTATACGTAGATATTAGTTAATAAACGCTTAGTTTATAAAAAAATATATATGCCTTCCGACTTGTATCATGATTTTGTCCGGCTTTTGAATATTCTTTCTGGACTGAAATTGTTTTATCGGACATTCGCAGGCAGGACCAATAAACAAACACAAAAGGCTTTGATAAGATTAACATTTCAAGTACTCTTATGAAAGCAACCTACAAATATCCTCTTCTGTTCATGAAATTCGCTTTCAGTTCGGAGATTCATTTC
>VICI01000830.1:0-29539 GCA_019593645.1 Akabosia matsudoensis
AATCGGCACCGGGCTTTTGTACTTCGCGTTCCTCCTAATCGAGTATTTTAACGGCTGTTAATTTTTATTATTTTCATCTTTCAGCGTCCTACACCATCCGTATTAACTTTTTTCTTTCTTTCTTTTCACAGCATCCTAAGTTACAAATTGACTGTTCCGTTTATTTAAAACCGTAGCCATGTAGAAAAGGTAATTTTTTACACAAACCTCTCCCAACTTTCCTCTATTTGTGTTTTATCTTTTGCTTTCACGTTTAAAAATTTTGTAATCCTGTTTTAGCACATCCCACGTTGTTTTTCAATAACATTCCGATATTTTTTGAACAGCCACACACAATCCATCAAACAAAGCAAGCAATAAAATCAAGGACTCTTCATCGGAAAGGGCACGGTGCTCTATTTCAAAAAAAGGTAATTATGAGGAGAAAGTTGTTAAGTTATCAAGCAATTAAAGCCGAAACAACGCAATAGTAAAAGCTATCAGTACTTACAAGAGAATCAGCAGCAAAACCAACACGCAGTTGATCACAAACGTTACCCTTTTGCAAATACCTTTTACAACTGTCCTCGACGGATTTTGTAGATTTTCTTTTGAAAAGGATAACGAGTGTGACCAGACAGCATCCCAGAATTTTGAGTGAGTAATCATATGAAAGAAACTTTAAAAGATAAAAAAATAGCACTTGTTCAGTTGCAGATTTCCCCAGTTTTATTATAGAAAAATCCTTTATAAAAGATTAAGTTCCTATTTAAGTTTTAGATATTTTTCTTTGGCTGAAAATTACTTCATGTTTATCAATTGTTCCTCTTTGTTCAACTTAAATTTACTGAGTTTCAGTAGAGCATAGCAATGAATTGTTTAAAAAATTTAAACATAAGGCGCAGTATTCTTGATTCACACTTTGTTTTTTGAACACATTTTTTCAAGTAAAGGTTTCAATGAAATTCTTACAAAAAATGTTAATCGCTTATCAATTGGGATAAAAGAGGTAATAATTTAAAAAAAGATGTTATTTGTTATAAATGGTCGACTTTGTACCTCCGTATTCTTCTAATAAGTTTAATTGAGAATTCATACATGACAAAAAATATCTTACTATGTAATCAATTTTTAAAAAAGTATTAGTAGAAATTTGGTAAAAAATGAATACTGAAAACTATAAAAAATAAGGTCTATCCTTTTCAATTAGGAAAAAAACGTAGACGTAAAATCAAGTTCAAGTTTAACCAAAATCTTATGGGTGACAAATGATAATAACAAGTTGTTCGCTAAGTTTTCTCCGAACGGTGAAAAAATACCGCGGAGGAAAATTCGGCCATAAAATTTTGTTTAAGAGAAAGAGAACTACGTCCGTCAGATTATTTTCTATCCCGAAATTTGTTTTGAGTTAGCCAATCGTTGACCATTCCGTTGAAATTTTAATCTACCCTTTCACCTTTGTGTATTTACCACTATAATTTCCAGTATTAAACTGTTGTTTTTCCCCGTTGCATTTTATTTCTAGTAAAACAGTCTGATCTTCGTAAAAAAAACCTTTGCTGCTCTTGGAAGTAAATAGGAAATGACGTGTTTCTTCAATAAGGAAGATTTTCGGGTTTTAAATTTAAAAGTAAATCATTCTGTGAGCATCTAATGAATTTGTGTAACCTGGGGAAGACAGTTTTAAGCAACAATAATAATCCTACTACTTAAAATTATATTATGAAATGAAGAGGTAATATATTGTTAAAATTCTAATATCTAGAAATTACTTTATAATTGTCGTCGTCTTCGTCAAAAGTTTTCAATTAGGAAAACTTTTGGGTCCAGAACACATCACATTTGGAAAAAAAACAGTGAGAGCCTCTAACATGTCTCTGGACAAGCATTGGTCTCCTGTACACTGCGGACTTATTTTGACTTCCATCCGTAAAAGGAAGTTGTTACAATAGATAAATATTTCTTTGACTGCAATAAAACAATTAGGGGAAAAATAATAACCTGTGATTTGGAATAGATTGTTTTGAAGCAACCGTCGTGGTCAGTCTTTTCTTTCTGAAATTCTGTTTAGCCATGTCTCTCTTGTCGATATTAAGTTGATCTTTAACAAAAATGGAAAGACTGTAGCTGATGAGCAGAAAAAAAATACCAGAACACTTAATGACATGAATGTTAATTTTTACAAGAATAATAATAATATTTTAGTTTTTATCAACCAGAAGACAAAAAACGTTTGTATTTTTGTCTTATGAGTTTGTCTCAGTCGCAGATCGTAATTTACATCTTTAGAAGATCCTGAGTTAGCCGTTACAAATGTTACAGAAAAAGGAACAGAAACAACATCGACATGAAAGCTGCAACCTAAATTTAATTGTCTCAGTTTTTTGCCCCCATGCAACAACATTGCTAAACCTGTACACTTTTCGGTTCACAAAAAAAAAAGCCAAACCCATGGTGCTTGTTGCCAGTGACATTAAAAGGAAAAATAGCCGAGTTACATGAAAGGCATAGAAGCAACGTAATGTAGAGGGTATTTGATTATTAATTCTCTCACTTTATGGCTATAATTTTAGTAACTGACTGTTATTTGCATATAGCATGACCGTATCAAAGTAAATTTTGACTTTATTCGAATGTATAGACTAAAAATGAAAAAACTACTGTATTGAGTAATGAATAACATTATATTTTTAAGGGGAAAGATGTTCCATCGTTATTTTTTGTTATCTTTGTCAAAGCAACAATAAAAAGAAAATGAAACAAGTCTGTTCAAACTTGAGACAGCAGCATCAGAAACAAGGGTGTTTACGGGTACAAATTTTTCTTCAAGCCTCATATTTATAATGACGAGTATTTGTAATGGAGCCATCATGGCTACTCACCATACTCCGCCATGGAAGGACCTGGAGATGATACCTATACATGGGCGAAGAATCAAGTGCATCGAAAGATAGAGACGATCAGGACATGCATCCTCCCAGGTCTTGATTCTTCATTAGCTTCATTTGAATACTTTTCTGTGATTGTGTAGGTATTCATGAGAATATGGCTTTTTACTATATTGTTTAACGGATGACTTTGAAGAGCTGTTTTGATAGACGTACGTGTACTATCCTAAATGTCATTCCTTCGAAGGCCACGGTGACGGAGGATGTAACTAAAACTTTGTCTATACACAATATTCGTAAAAAGTTCTAGATTTCTCCCTACAACCCCGTTTCAATTTTCTATTTTAAGTAAAAGTTTTTTTATACGCAACAAAATGGCATATAATTTACCCCCGGATGCTGCAGCAGACCCTGGACTGGGACCATTGCCTGGGGGAATTGGTGGGTTTGGAATTCCGGGTTTTGGGAAGTCATTCAACTTAGATGTCGGTGGTGGATTCGGATTGCCTGGTTTCTGGGGTGGTGGGTTCCCAGGATGGGCATCACCATATGTTCCTGTTACCCCCTTGGGTAGCTTATGGGGCTTTAAAGGTAACGCGAAACGATTTTTATTTATCCGTAACATGATTGATATTGTGTGTATGAGATGTGTCATCTTGTTCAATTTTTCATAGGTGACCTGATTGTTCCCATAGTAGCCATTGGAGTAGCCCTTTTCATTCTTCTTTTGATATTTCTCGCTGTGAAATACGCTCTAGCGTGGAAAATTGCTGCCTTCGATGAGCTTGCCGGAATTAAGAAAGGATTTAAAAGAGATGTTGGCAGTGCCCCTGCAGAACATCTTCAAGATAACAATCTCAACCGACTCGCAGACATAGTTGGTGCAGCCGTTTACTCAGAAGGATGCAGCCGACGAATTCTTTGTGAAGTTGGGGCTTACGCAAGAGAGGGAAAACAGTATACTAGCCTTCTCAGGTAGGTATTTTGTGAAATTTTACTTCGCTACATCTAATAAACATTTTCCCACTACTGGTTACGGATGTTGTTTGTTTATATTAGGTTAATGGAACTCGTCGTTCCACAAGATTATCATGACTCCTTCAATGTCGTCAAGGACTCTGCCGAACACGACTACGACTGCGCTCGAAACTATCCGTGTGGAGATGGGGCAAAGAAAACTGCAACCTCTCCAGACGCCATCAACGAAGTCGACACTACCCACGAAAAAACTCCTGGAACTACGGCCTCGGTCCCATCCCCAGCTACAAGTAATCTAACCGGTGCGCCCACAATGGATGCTACCGGTGCGCACACAATGGATGCCACCAGTGCGACCACCCCAGCTCCCAGTGTATTTGGAAAATTCAAGCGATCCATTTTCGACAAATAGTCAAACTGTTGAATCCCCGTGAATTTTAAATATGAGTTAATAACATTCCGTACAACTTTAATGGTAGCAATTTTAAATAACAAAAGTGGGAAAAACGAAATTGTATTACTTGTCGCATTTTTACCAGTTAGTATAACCCTGCTGAAACGCGTAAGATACCAAAAATTAGTGTATACTTTCATGTGAAACCAATAAAACCCTAGCTTAAATTCCTTGATAACAGTAAACCTCCGTGTCTTCATGCATTTCATTTCAAGTCGACAAAGCCATGTTCCCATTTCTCTTCAAAGTCATCGAACCGTTATCATTGTCATGCATTCTCTCTCTCTCTCTCTCTCTCTATCTCTCCATATCTCGCTTTTTCACTTGACTCAAAAGCATCTTTCCATTCTTTTATCTCTGGCCCGGGCGAGTTGTGCCCTATGTCCATAGGAAATTTGCATGGTAAGCAAGAAACGACTTTAGCAAGTAAAACACCTTCCGACATCACATTTTCACCAGAGTAGAAGGTTAAAGAACCTCTAGATATTTTTTTCTTCGTTTTTTATGCATATTTTCTTCAGGTGCTTTTTCGTCTCAAATCCTAAGATAGATTGATGCACACGAGAAATTTGTATGGAATAAAGTTGGACAAGAACAAAAGGTGGTATAGTTTGCATGTTGCTCCGACACATCAAAATATTCCGAGGTTTTATTTCAAATCTTTCTCCCTAATTCTCATACTTTCTAATGACTATTTTCTTTATAATTAAATTATAACACAACTCTACTCGCCGTACGCACGACTTAGTACATGATTCAAAAATAATAGCAAATAATCACCAGTATAAATCCTCTATCCATGCATCACCAAAAACTCAAATTACTGATCAATCCATTGACGAAATGACAAAGAATAATCATAGTTCCATCATCAATACAATTGAACAAATTTCTAACCAAACTAATCAAGGGATTGGTTATCTCACATCAAAATTAAATAAATATTGATACATAACACTAGTTTTTTTTTTGCACTCAAGGTAGATTGTTATGTAAGAAAAAAATTATTACAAGGATACAAAGGATTTTTTAATCAAAAGACATCTGAGACGAAAAAAAAATATTTGGCCAACCGTTACTTCATTAAATTACACTCTTCATCTAAGCCCACGAAACTAATGACCTGGTGGGGTACAATATTGTAAATAAATTATGGGCGGAAACCATTAAACTTCAAAAAACTTATGAAATTGGCCTAAATATGAATTGTATTGTTGAATTGTTTCTTCCAGTGGTAGAGTGGAATGTAGTTTTATCACAAGTAAGATAGTTAAATAACCTGAGGAGTGAGTTAAGTTACTTGATTCTTTGACGTCTGTTTCCTCCCCGGAAAAAGTTGTTCGGCGGCATCATCATCCAGCCACCTCCGTTCATAGGTCCACGATTCATGTTACCGCCCCGGGGCATCATCATTCGTTGACTTCCGTTGCGATTCATTCTCGTGGTGCCAGGAACGTTGGGTACCTTAGTAAGACCAAAAGTTTCCGCGTTCAGCTTGCGTTCGGCTTTCCAGTCTACGCGTGGAACGTTCCTACAGATTGAAACAGGAAAAATGTGTTGACAGAATATTTTGTGGAGAGCGTGTGCAAACAGAAATGTTTTACGTACGTACCCTTTGCTCCTTTCCAAAGCTTCACAACTGATGTTATCGAAAAAGTCGTCCTTTTTGTAGAAGGTACGATCCTTGTTTTCTTGCTCGGGAGCCTCTTTGTTTGCTCCAGCTTGTTGTCCCTCATCGTCACTCTTACCCTCCGTGGCAGCCTCGTCATCTAATACACACAGATAATACAAAAGGTCCGTGAAGTTTGTAAAACATTTCCTTTAGGGCTCATCAAATTTGCATACGGGTTACCTAGCTTGGCTTTAGCGAGAGATGAGAGAAGCTCTTCGTTGGCCTTTTCGAAGTCGTAGTCCCCGTCAAAAGAGACTTTGGGTGGGAATGCTGCTTGATTCATTCCCCGGTTACGGAAGGGGGTTCTGTTTCCACCACCTTGTTGGTTTCCTCTACGTGGTTGTCCAAAATTTCCACCCCGGTTAGGTGTAGTCACGCGACCACGCTGTTGGAACTGTCCACCAATGTTTGGATTGAAACCCCCTTGTCGATAGTTTCTGTGAAATAAAACCAGAGTAAAGATAAGATTCGATAACTTTGATTCATGGGTTATGACATATTTCACGCACCCGAAACCTCCGAAATTGTTACGCGGGGGTGGACCATAAGGTCCGCCCATGCCATTTCGTCCATTCTGGTTTCCACCTCGTCCAGTTTGTACGCCAGTATCATTGTACCCTCCAGAGCGCCGTCTCATGTTACCATTGGATCCACCTTGTCCAAAAATACCAGGAACACCTCCTCCACCTCGACCTTTGAATAAATTATCAAGAAGACCTGCTCTCCATTAATATCTTCTCTCATTTACATTTTACTCGGAACATATCCCACATGCAAATCTTCACATTTTAAACAATTAGATGAAAACTTACTATTGTTTGGTCTGCCACGTCCTTCAAACTGGTTGCCAAAATGCCCTGGTCCATTCGAATGCTGCAGGTACACGAGAATGTTGTAAGTTTACTGACATGTCATGTCATAATTTATCTCCTTCTTCCATAAAAATACTTACAGAGAAGTCGACGATAGCCGGGTCCGCTGGTACGCCAGGCATTCCAGTGTTGGCGGCTTGTTTGGGTGGTTCAACCACATCAATCACCTTGATGTCAGAGCCCCGAAATATAATGTATTCAAAAATTTCATCCTTGGCCGGAATAGGGCGATCCGTCGGCCGGTCCTCAGTTCCAAATGAACGAACTTGAAGCGAAATTCAAGTACCCACCAAGTAAAAACTTCCCCAACCTTGGTACAAAAAAAAGCTTTAAAAAATCCCTTACCTTTCGCTAATGAAATGGTCGCTTCGCAAAGATCCAACGCGTACAGAATTCCTTCATAGCGTATTTCAGACTTGCTTATCAAACTTATTCTACTTCCAAGAAATTGATTCTGACATACTCCCGAAGCCATCTTGACAGTTTGTTACAGGAAATACTGTTTTTTCAACAATTAACTTTTACTGCCTTACGACTAATTAATTAGTTACTTTAACTATCAAGTAGAATAATAAAGAAATTAAATTCTTGAAATAATTACAAGCACAACTGAAAAAAAACTAAATCCAATCGAAGCTTTGGAAAAAAGAAAAATTATTATGTATTGGACAAATCAAGGTCCCTGGGTTCTTCATCAGCAGAAAAATACTGAATGAACAAAATATCTGAGAAATACGACTCAGGACAACTTCTTCTCCGAAACCAATTTATTTAGACTTTTATGTTAGACGCTAACTGCTGCATTGTCCACTGACCTGCTAGTCGTCCAACACTTTAGGGCTTGACTTGCATTGAAATGCGGCCATCTCTTTCATTCCTTCCAGATCAATACCCAAGTACAGCACCACGGAGCCACCAAGCAAAATCTGTTGTCATTCAAGAGAGACATGACTTACAAGTAGGCTAATGTACCTGACATGGACACTCTTAACGTGATCGTGAGTCAGATTTCATTCAAGTCTACGCCATATCAAATTTAGTCAAATTAGCGGTCTTCCCTGATCAGGGGTTGCTAAACTTTCTCAGCTTTCAACTTTTTTTTCTTTCGGTTAAGATCATCACCTATTTCTTTGGATGAAGTGTCTCACTCGTCTACCATTCGTGGTCTTGTCATTTTTTTTAAGTAGAAAACATGCAAATCAATAAGCTTATCTTTTTTACTGGAAATCTACAGCTTACAGTTATGACTTTGCCTGACTGATAAGATTTCCTTTAGTAAACAAAGGCAGCTTTGAAGGTGAAAAGGACACGGATTGAAGGTCACATCTAAAGTAGGCGTAATATTTTTTAAGCGTCTATAACTAATCAAATCAGTACGGCACTCGTTCATTCCCATTGAATTGAAACGCGGTGTTTGTTTTCTCTAGAATTAGCCATGCAAACAAGAGTTAAGAAAACGTGATAGGCTGAATGCCTGCAATGTATCCTCAGCAATATAATGTAACGATGATCACCTTTCATACTAAATTTATATTTTTAAAGCTACCACTTTGAAATCTTCCATGAATTTATTCGTCAATTAAACGCATATAACAATTTACCTTTCAGGGTATAATAAACAACATGTAAGTTTTGTCGACTATTTCCCTCAAATTAATTTTGTTCTAATGAATCATACGATAAAGCATGTTGGACTCTCCAATTATTCCATTTACTCGGGATTCAAACAACAAAACATCTTTGTTGCATACATTTGAAATGCTAAATGGCAAGGGAAAAGGCTACTTGCAACCTACTTAGTTAGGTATATTCTTTTTCATGACACCTTTGCGAAGGTTACTCGGCAAACCTGGGTAGCCTTTTTCGGCTACTTAGCCTTCGCTCAACTAATAGCAAAACTGCTGCCCTCCAATAAGCATATTCGTCTAAGGACAAAAGGCGAAGGTAATAGAAAGGAGAAGAACTGTCACCTCACATCCTGCTGACACATGCATTTTTATGTACTTCAATTCTTGTCAATCTATTCAATCCTCCAAGTCAATTGAAACAGCTCTCAGGCAGGGCTTTAAAAGGTGAAAATTGTCAAAGAAAATGATCCTTCACATTAAGAATGAAACGATTATCTACGGAGCGTCACTGTGTATAATAATAATATGAGTTTAATGGATGATCATTCGTCAGAGAACATAAAAATTCTATTCTTTACCCGTTTTTCTTCTTTTTGTTCATTTTAAAATTAGCTACCAGCCCTTTTCCTGTCAATTGCCAAAGACGCTATGGATGCACAATGAGAATCGCTCAAGGAAGTTGAAGTGATTTTGAATAATTGCATACTACAAATTATTATATCATTATATCAATAATCAGTTGTATAGGTTGAAGGTAGTAGAAAGCGCAAAAAAAAAATTGAAACAGTGTAGATCTAGAAAACACATTTGTTACATGATGGGCAGGCGAGAGGAATACATATACAAAACATAATTTTCCTCATTTTTTGTTCCTACAACAAAGCTCCTCGGGATGATTTTTCTCATCAAAACGTTTCATTAATGGGCGCTAATATACCTGGGCATCCGTTTCAAGGAATTAGTAGCAGAAAAAAAATTGTGATTACCTAAAGGCGGCTGTGTAATAATATATGTTGTTAAAGCTTAAATCCAATCATCATGATGAGCATGAGCATTCATGGTTAACTCTTTTCTCAAGCAGTTTGTGGTGTGTTGTGATGGGATTTTGCAAGTTGTCTTAAAAGCATGATATTTATATGAAAACATTTATGGATTTGCTCCGCACAATTTTGTTTTCTTCTTTTTTTCTGAAGAAGAAGAAAAGTGAAGACAAGACAAACTTGGCTACGCAAAAGAAAAAAAAATATCTGCTAAATTTGGCAACCATAAATTCTTGTAACCGTACTTACCACACCTTGACTTATCAGTTTGGCATATGGATTTTTACGAAACTTTCAACAAAACGAGCTGATGCAATTGTGTAATGTTGCTACAAGATAGATGCAACTAACTAAATGTAGGGATTATGATTACGATAGGAAAATATGTTGTCTTGAGGGGATTTTACCCGAGAAACCGTAAACATCTTTCAGAAGAAGAAAAAATGTACAACTGTAAAATAATATAAGCGTAATGACAATGCTGATTATTTTTCAGATAACGACAAAGAGGATGATGATGGGGAACGTCTGTGGAAAAAAAATTATTGTACAATTCTGCAACAAGTTCCTACAAAAAAAAGCTTACTGTCATCCTGGTGAATTACAGGGGAATGAAAGAAAAAAAATCTCACGAGTTGTGCCTGAAGCTTTAAATTTTCTTGAAATTACTTAAAGCACACGATTCATACATTTACTAATTTTTTTAAGATAAAAACTAAGACATTTTCGTTGGATTTATTAGGAAAAGTAAAGTTAGTGTTTTTCTTTCGAAGACGGGGAAAGAGACTAATAAATTTTAAAAAGATCACGGAAAAGCGTGTTCTCCTTTCAATCTTTGAGAACAAGAATTGCAATAGATTTTTATTTTTCTTCGAATACATGATGAGATAGATTTGATATGATATAGTATCGTTAAAGTTGCTAAGACTGGTATTTGGGACTGGGGTTTTTGTCCGGGATTTTTAGATAGAGCTCATTTCTGTTCACGTTTTCATGTTGTGTTGAGTAAACGATGATTTCATCAAAAAATAATCCAGATTTTTGGTCCAAGGCGTCTATTGGCTGATGACACTGCAGAGCTTGAGCCAAATTTGCTCTCGCTGGATCCACAAGGAAATAAATTAAAATCATGCATAAAAGTTAGTCGGAAGCTTTTGTTTAGGATTTGGACATTGCAAAGGAGGATTTTTTTTGAGGAGGTGGAATTTCATCAAAACTACATCTCGCAAAAGAGGCAGCCATATAAATACGTATAAACACAAAACAATGTTGATTTTTATCTGAGCAGTATTCTTCATTTTGAACAATGTGTTTTCTTCAAATCTATACTTTTCTTTGCGTTAAAACAATGCAATTTATTTTTACGAGTAACGAAAACAAGCGGGGGTAGTCAGGCTCAAGTAAATAAAAAATCGACGATTCAAAACATGAAACACAAAACTAATAATATATATGAGATTTGAAAAGATTCATATGTATAGACAATAGAGGTATTGTTTTTTTTCATATTGCTACCGTTGATGAAACAGATTTTCTTGTCAGCAAGCAAATCCTATAAATTTAAGGAACGGTAAAAAAAATCGGATTATTATTTTTTTAAACTTTTTTTTTCTTCACATGCAAAAAGGCCAGCAGCCTATCTGTCGATTTGTGTTAAATTTGCTGAAAAGCAAATTATATAGCAACTAATTTGTAGTCTACCATTATCATCGCCAATAAATACTTCTCATTAACGTTTGACTAGAAAATGTGAAATTTAATTTGCTTAAAATACAGAAAGTTAATTTCAGAACAGATCATTTTTAAATGCTCAGGAGTTGTTAAGCATTGAGCCTCTAAGCATGCAACAGGGGCAATTTACGACTCGGTTTAACTAGTCACTCAATAAAAGGTACATGCGACACGGAAACTCGACGAGGGGAAACGTGCGGAAAGTCACAAAAATTCATTTAGAGAAAAAAAGTATAATATGGAGCCTCACATTAACTATAAATTTTAACTAGACTTTTATTATGTATGTGCATGTAAGAAGTTATTCAGGTGGAACCTTTTTTTTTTCTTCTGCAGGCCATTAATATTGCAACAGTCTTTGACTGGTCGTTTGCTGACTTTATGTTGCCGTAATGGGTTGCTATATTAAAATTTGAAAAGTTTTAGGATTAAAAATAAAAATGGATACAAAAACATAACCATAATTTGCTACTCTCTCCATGTTAATAATATTTTTCATCAGATAAATCGAAAATCATTAGATTGAGAAAAATAAAACTGCAAGTAGCCCAGCACATTTTTTTCTAACTGCAACATGTTCAGGATATTTTTAACAAAAACCTTCAACCTCTGCAGATTTATATATTCCACTAACTTCCCCAAAATATTTTTTTGTTTCTGGGCTAGTCTAAACTTTTTTTTTTAAAAACGTTTGACGCTGTCTTCTCCACCCTCTCTTTAAGAAAACCTCGCATTTAATTTCCACTGACAAACTCGCATTTAACTTGACGTTTTTAATGTCAAACATTACAAAAAAACAAGCATGGCTTATTAAACAAGCCCTCTACTGTTGACTGTTTCCTCCACCAGAAAACACTCTGCCAAAAACCGGTAGCTAAAAGTTCTTGTTTAAAAACCATGTCAATATTTATTATTCGCAATATGATAGTCCTGCACGCATGTCTTTATCACGAAATTAGTATGAGCAACAAAAATCTTGCCTTTAATATGCTATCTCAGCTCAAAATGTATCGTAAACTCATTGTCAGTAAATTCTTGTTTTATGTATCAAGATTCAAGATTACAATTCTTTCGTCTATGTACTCACCCTTTATTTCATGTATCGATAACCCAAGCTTATCTGACAACAAACACTCTAATTACTATGTTGTTACTGTACTCTCCTGTAGTATCTTTTATTCCCTGCCATGTGAGCATATCCACCCTGCAAAAAAAAACGAAATAATCATAATAATAATATCATCATATTACAAATAAATTCTACAACAGTAGCACATTTTATTATTATTATTATGTCTGAGCATTATCTTTTTTTTCCTGACTCTCGCAAAATATTTCGCAAACAATAGGTTCCTTTTGTGATTCTAGTGAAACAACCGCTGGTTCAGTCATCTCATCTTTAAAATAACGCACAAACAACAATAAAAATACCTCTCTCTACTCTCTGTCTGTAGCTGTATGAGAATAAAAAAGGGTTAGTTTGTTACATCACAAGGCTGATACCAGGGAAACAATGAGTTATCATCACTATTTTGTTATGCATTTTTTGTAAGCCCTCAACTACCGCTTGGCTGGTTGGTGGTCTGTGTAGTCAAAAAGTAGAAGCCTATCAGTTATATAACAACTATTATTTTCACGGCGTGACGAACAAATTTTTGTTCGAAAAAGAACGCATCGTCAGAAGAGAAAAAACCGAGCTAAATTTTTCTATGTAAGCTGCCAACTTTGATTGTTACATTGCTTCACAACACGCATACATTTCCACGTGAACAAGTCTTCTGCTATTATCAGTGTTAACTACTTCATTGTCATTTTTATCCGTACTCCGAGTAAGGATGACTGTCAAAAAATCACTCGTCATTTCAAAGAAAAACTTTTTCTAAACAAAAAAAAAATTCAAGTAGCAGTGGCACTATGAGTTTGTGAGACGTTAGTGCAGTAATTATTGTTACATATGGAATTTTATTTTTTGTATGTGGATAAAAAAAGCAGTTCAAGCTTTTCCACGGTATGTGAAGAGAATGTTTTTTTGTGTCTCCGTGTGTAAATTGGTGTGTGTGGTGGCAGATAATGATTATTTTGCAAGACTAATTGAGATACACTCCAAACTCATTAAAATTAAAAGTTTGCTGTTGTTTTCAAACAAAATTCCTTCTCGGTGAGCGCTTCTGTGCAATGATGAGTAAGTTTAAAAAAAACGAAATATGTACGTTTGTTCACAAATTTTTACAGGCTACTTTAGCTTTTTTCATGCCTGTACAGGAACGGGCATGGTTTAATTTAAGCTCAAGGTAAAAATCTCTGTGTTTTTCCTTGTCGCTAATTTTCTGAAGGGGAATGGATGATGTCGCATTTACAAAAATTGTTGTACAGGTATGCGCAGGAAGAGTAACTCTTTCATGGGCAGGTATTATGATTTAGAGGAGCTAAAAGTGTTTTTTTTGGTGACTCTACTCTTTTGTCGCGGTTGGATACATTTACGGAAGTTTATTTTTAGAGGAAAAACAAAAATGTGTGTGTGATCCTTATACAATACCTGTGCATCACTGTGTCTCCTTTTGTTAACCTGATACAATAATGAAAGAGAGAGAGAGAGATAGACGAGCGCTATGTGTATCATTTCAAATTAAATTGCATTTGCTTTGGGAGGAGGATCACGGACGACGTCAACTCTATCATGGATCAGTTTTTGATGACAATCATATTCAACAACCTGATAGATCATACCGTTTTACCCCATAAAAGGCGTATAGTCACATAGGCGTTCATTTTGATACCGTTTTGAGTGACGTCTCTTGTGCCGTCTGTCGTTTGTCCCGTATTCACTCCACACAAAAGTACATTTTATTAGGGTTGTAAACTGTCAGCAGATTGTAGTTGGATTTATTTTTTTCCCAGAGATGATCTGAACCAAACAGAGATCCCATAAAAACTTGATACTATTAAATATGTGCTTCGTCAACTAATCAAATAATTATATAAATTTTCTACTGTAAATTCAGTTTTTGTCAGAACAAAATCGCTTTATATTCCAGGCGTGCAAATAAAAAAAACAGGTAGACAGGAACATTTTAAAAAAGGAGGTAGAAATATATTATTTTCAAAAGAGTAATTTCATTACGCATGCAAATTCCATTTTTATCTTTACAAGCTTCGTGATTTGAGGTTGTAATGGCAAATGTTCATGGCTCTATCAGTTAGCACGCTTACAAATGTTACGAGAAACGAGCACTCTCATTCTCTAAAATGAGGGCTATTTGCTAGATTATTTGAAGCAAAATCCAATGCAGTTGTGCGTAATAATGTCTCATTGCGCGTTGTATAGTTTGCAAGAAGAAAAAAAGTCTTATTTAGTAAAGTAAGAAACTCTGGAGGTTACCAGGCACAGATAGGAGGTATCCAGCGAAAAATCATATAATCAAGAGACTGTCCGACAGACGACCATCAGAAGAGACTTTTTTTTTCTTTGTTGACTTAATAGGGATGCTCTTTTGGATATAATCCCATTCAGTTGATCCATGCAATCTCAGTCAGTGGTTGAGTGTCATCAAGATTGCATGCGAGTGAATCAGGGCGAGAAACGAGTTACCTTTTTTCAGTCATCTTGAAGCAGGCCCTTTAAGTCTTTACCATATCGACTAAGCAAGGAAGACTACGGCGGTTACTTACAAGACAAAAATGTAAAAGATACTAAGTCAAGCAAGTTTTTTTTCTTGAATTTGCGTAGAAACGAGACTTTTAAGACTGTATTTTTCTAGGAAGCGCTCATATTTTTTTTATATTTTGATCCAAGATAGGAGGACTGCAAATTAGCATTCAATTTCAAGCACTTTTAAGATATTTTGATATTTTTAAAAGATCAAAATGCAGAGAGAAAATTCTTAAATTGCATACGTGCAAAATGAAAAGCGACCAGGGATCAAGTTGAAAATTAAATGATTTTGTTTAGGGTCAACAATACAACAAGTGTGTATTCAATTCGGTATCAAATTTCATATTAAATTTCCACCTATAACGAAGTAATTACAAGATTTGAAAGAAGAAGACAAAAAACCCAGACACAGACAACCTTTTTTTCTTCGTAAATACGTCGACAAGATATCAAATTTGTGTGTTCTTCTGGGTGGAGGTGGTATTTTTCGTGTCAGTGTTTTGTTAATCGTATATTTTTTTCTGGTGGATTCAGCAAGCCATACATAATAGCAAAAGCTATCAAATATGGTCAATCATGGCTTGTTAAAAAAGGAAGATACTACGTCCAGTTCTAAAAACAAAAAATATAGTGGGATAGATAAGTGATAAGACGGGCGTGTATGCATTTCCTTGCTATCTTCACACTTCTCGAAACGCTAGAAAAACTAGGATGATGCACGAGGATTTGAAGGGAGTGATTTGCATTGAAAGAGAATATTAATTTACATAGTAATGCATTAAAACTCATGCAGCCAAGATATTTTAAGACAGTTCAAGTCCAGATACAAAATCAACGAGATTAGTAGAAAAAAATACGCTTAAAATATTTTTTTTCATTTGAGCCGAGGCATACATACATAGCTATAATTTGCAGTCTGTTCAAAAATTACAAATTTTAAGACAAATTTTTTCGCCCGTCATGCTGACCTATGACCTAACATAAGGAGTAATTTTTTAATAATTTCGTTTTGATTTTTTCCCTAAAGGATAAAAATAATCAATATGTCGCCTGTGAGCTCGAAAATTTGTAAACTATGCGGGGAGGGATTTCGTGGAACTCCGTTTCCCGAGGAGGTCTATTGTGCAAAATGTTTTGTGAAAACGTGCGACGTGCCGGACGACACAGAAGAACAGTTTTTAAAGTTAGTCGCTGAAGTGCATGGCTCTGAGCTAAGCTGCATTCCAAAACAACCCTTGCCAGCGTCTTCGTTTGTGCCCATGATTGAAGACATGCTTAACCATAAAAAACGCCTGGACGTTTTGGAAAAGGACACAGAACAAAATAGCATGACAACAAAGGAGAAAAACCGGGTGAAACGAGAAATTCAACGGCTTCGTAAAGAGAAAGATGTCATGGATGGAATAATGGAAGGTATCAAGGCAAAAATGATGCATATTGCTCTGATGACTTCAGTTTCTAAGCAATCCGCCGTAGACAGTCCGTCCAAAGCTCGGGTCGCAGAGAGTCCGGCGAAATCTCGCGTCTCCGACAGCCCATCCAAAACTCGTACTCCAAATTTTTCGGAATCCGTCACGGATGGCCCTTCCAAGCTTCGCACTTCAATTTCAACTCCACCAGCTCTCAAAGCCCCTGCAAATACCCCAACAGCAACTCCTCCACTGCCTACAAGAGCGACCAAGCCAAGTGAACCAGTATTGCATACTCCATTTATAACACCAGCAAATTCTGTAGAGCAACGGAGTCCTCCCCGATCTCCCCTTAAGCAAACACAACTACCGTCTGCAGCAACTCCATCAACCCCAGTTACCAAATCCGGCAACGAGTCACCCGTCAAACGAACCGCATTGAAGTTTGAGGCTGCTGCAAAGCGACGAACAAACAGTGTATCTTTCGCGAAAGTACTCTCTCCATCCAAACCACGGGGAGCTGAAGTTAACAATAATTTAACCATCGCGGTAACTTCCACATCATCCTCTGAGGAGGATTTGTTTGACGAAACAAGAGAAAACGGACATACCGGGACTGGGCTCACTCGAAGCAACAGCGTGCGCGACAGAATTAAGGTAAAATTTTTTTACGATTCTTCATGTGACAGCCGCATTTATATACAATCGTTAGATATGAACTCATAAAATGATTTTAAAAATGTATTATAGGCGTTTGAAGCAATTCAACGAAGTGCCAGTACCGGATCCTATGACCGACGTAAATACAATGGAGTTTCCAAAGGACAAAGATCCATGTCTACTATGAAAGGAATTAATATTTGATGGAGTATTCTAGGAGTGAACTCATTACCTGATAACGAACAATTTTTTTCAAAGTATTTTTTGCAAATAGTCAGCGAAGAGAATTTACGTGGAAAGATTCTTTAGAATGAAAGTATCAGTATAATTATTTTTGAGTGTTGTCATGTACCACCGATATTGTAATGGTCAAAATAATGTGAAATGTCGGATTATTTGTGTATTTTTTAAAGTTTTTCTACACTGTCGCTAATACTTCAGTTTTCCGTTTCAGTCGCGTTTTTCTGTATCTCGAGAAGTATAAAGTAGTCGAAAGCAAAATTTGCTGTGATGAAATAAAAAGATAATTGAGTCGAAAACGATCTTTTTTTTTTCAAATCCATAAATAAATAAAAGTAAACTACGGTATTTAACATTCTTTGTACGTTTTTCTTTGTTTATTCCCCCCAGCTACATTCAGTGCAACATGTGTCTAATTTAATCACTTACTTATTGAAACACAAGATGATTTTCGTTTTTTCATAATTTTTTGACAAGAAATTTGTCTGGCGATGCTTCTGGATCCTTTAAATTTATCCCAATTTAGATTTCCATTCGAGAAATCTGTTTTACAAGGATTCTGACAAACTTGCAGAATGGTCAAGACAATTCAGTACATTTTTTTAGATTCGGGACTAAGGTACATGAGTTAAGACTTGTCGCGGGATATGGGAACAATGAACAAAAAACATTTTCATGTACATCATTATTTAACTTCCCTACATCAACTCAAAATTTCGTTGACAATTAACGATACAGCGATGATATAGAGGAAATACGTCAATGTATAAGTTACTGCGGTTTCTTTTTTCTATCTTGACTTAACGAATGATACAAGATAATCTTATGAGCAACCCTTTAAATTCAATTATCCTGTCACTACTTAAACCAAAGCGTTGCGCTATACATACATCATTTATAATTATTCTTAATATCCGCAAAAATGCATACGGACAATCACTGAAACAAAATATATGTCAAATTTCGTCAAAAAGATTTTTCTTTACACGGCCAAGAATGACCCACTAATTCTTATTAAATGTGGTGAATGACCGCGATCTGCGTTTCATTTGAATTGTGAGGATATTCAATGCTTATGGAGACGGCAGAGGGTTTTTTGTCTCGAACGGGTAGAGATGAACTACTGTTCCGAAGCCCTTTGTGGTACCTGCCCGGAAGAGAATTCTAGCGCCGACTTTGAGGTACTCTGGATGGTACAAAAAGCGGAATACTACTGATGCACGCTCATTAGTCGAAATTCTCGATACAGATAAAATCTCTTCCACTTTTGCCGTTTGGCGGACATTTCCAATGTAAACTGTTGTCTGGAATCCTTTGCAAATGGCAGTTGCATGGTAAACGACAAAAATGTCAGCCTGTAAAAAAATGACGATTCGTAAATGAAAAGCATAGAAAAAACGATGAATCGATTTCAATTAGCCTTTGGGACTACAGCGTACCTGGAAATACCACGTCGCTTTCGGACAAGCTTGCGGACTGACAAGAACCATGCCTTTGCGTAGACCGCTGACCTCCTCATCCAAGCTCAAACTGACACTTTGACTAGCTCTAGCCATTAAGCAGGGCGACTTGTGACGTCGGATTGAGTTGACACAAACTGGTTGAAATGATCCATCATCTAAAGGTCCCAATAGCATGGAAGATTTTTCTTTGATCACCCCCTGTGTTACTAGCCCTCCCAGAATAGTGCCTACTCGAGGTATCCAAAAAGTTTCGTCAATTTGAAACTCAGGTAATTCCTGGAAGAATACAATTTACAAAGAAATTAGAACAAGCTCCAATTTTATCTGAGTTTGCTGTTTTGATCTTCACCTGTTCCAACCTCTCCCGATCAGCAATAGTCAGACCTGGAGGCAGCAAGAATAACAGCTTGGACAGCCAATCTAACCCTTCTCCTGTGACATTGGACACACTCAAGAGAGGGATAAAGTCTTCAGTGGGTTGTGCAGATGCGACAGTGATGACATCAGCTTCAGAGCATATCCTTACTGGTGTCCTCTTGCAACCAACGGCGTCACTTAAGTGATCCTCTACATCGCTTAATATCTGATCCAGCCTGTCGTCACTTGTGAGATCCATTTTCGTTACAACAATCATCATCGGGATTTGAAGTGCTGCTGCGAGGGTGAGATGCTCTTGGGTCATCTTCGTAAACCCTGGTACGGCGCTGATAACAAACATTATGTAGTGAGGTGAGTAGCCACTCACACCTCGAATGGTTGTCCTAAGGTACTTCGCATGTCCAGCCAAGTCGATTAGTGTGACAAGTTTCGAACTTGTTTCGCAAATAGTTTCAGCGCTTCCTTCTTGATAATTGATTACTCGTCCTTGAGCGTCAAATCCAACAACTTCATGACTGATACTTGAAGTCCTTCCCGATTGGACTTCGTGTAGATGTCGAAACATGTTCAGACGCGCCCTACCTCGCCCATCGTCTAGCTCCCCTTGCGTGATAACTCCCAGTAACGTTGATTTTCCGGCGTCTGCGTTTCCCATCACTGCCACTCGTACATCTATGCTTGGCGAGTCGTCGGGTAACTTTCGAACGAGTACTTCAGACACAATACGCTCACTTCTAGTTTTCTTTTTCCTCATTTGCTGATTAGATGCGCGTCGATTTTCGTTCCTTCCGTCGTGGAAGTCGCCTCCTGGTTCTGCCGGTACTATAGTCGTCCTCAGCACAGAGGTCGTCGCACCTAGTCGCTTCGCCATTTCCGACAGAGTCCTCAAACTTGAACTCATTTCCTCTTCATTGAGTCCCCTTAAGTGCCCAGAATCCTCAACGCCAATCTCATAGATAGCCTCACCTTGTCCCTCCCTCAAACGCCATTTCATTTGAGTGACAAGATGCTCAAACCTTTGTCTCGTGGGGTTCACTAGCTTCAACTTGTACTCAATATTCCCAATTTGTGGCTCGGGCGGGAGATGGCCGAGAAACGCGCTTTCAGACAATGGCGAGCCCGTAAGTGGAGACTGCGTACTGGTAACACCTGAAGCTCCAGATATTCCGGATCCTACACCTTCCAAAAGCTCCTCCATTGGTGACAACAGTGTTGTCGGGAGCTCTTCCGAGGTGTCAGGGTCGAAAAGACTTACAAACGAATCCATCGTACTCGTCTACAGCTTCCTCCTTCCGCGTTACCTTTCGAAACCGAAATAAAGAAAAATACACATGAGAACGAGAATGATCAAAGAAAGCTTGCAACCTTCATACTTGTACATATATATTTCTCTCTAAATTTCCTTGCCAACCTTTTTTTTACATCAAAAGGTTGTCCAGTCACCTTAATTTGACATTTAGCTTGTTCATAAGCAGAAGCAGCACCTAGCCCTACTGGGCACAATAACATCAGCTTGCAAATACGTTTAGAACGTACAAAATAATGAAATCATGAGGTGAGCAAAACAGTTTCGTGCAAAAAGGAATCCGAAGCCGGAGCCAATTTTGTGTTTTAATTTCCCTTTCTTTAACTGGCTTCCGGCCAAATCAATCCATATGACTTTCGTCAACAACCCAGATTTTTATTCCTTGCACAAAACAGCGTCATCGCCCCACAAAAACAACTACATTTTGTTCCGTATTTTTCGCACAGTGCAGCTTTACCTTGATAACAATTTTCGGACAAATTTCCCATTGATATGGCCGTTATGCATATTCATAGTCCATTTTCAAACAAGCCAGCGTAGCAGGTGGTCATTACCACAATAAGTCCATTTATTTTACCTGAGCATATTTCAAAATCTCACGACCAGTTGCACAACCACGCCAAATTATTTCAATAACATATCATTCATAACATGTATATTCGTTTTCAGGCAAGATCTTTGTGTCCCATCCTCTGGTTTTTGCACATGAGCGAGTAAGCTACAAATCCAACTGGTTCATCTTACTTCAAAGTGCATCACTTGCTCAAAATAGCAGGGATGTGTTTTCAGTGGCGCTCAAATAATTTTTTTCCTGGCATTGATAAGATACATACAAGCATCAACTGATCATCTACCTAACTCCATATGTGGGTCTGCTCCTTAACTACCTACTTGTTGTGATTGCTTCTTTTGCGCGTACCTTGGAATTTGCAACGTACGTATTACACGCGATAATAACAATACAGAAAAATTGGCGAACCATTACCAGAGTTGCATCATAGGAAACCAATGGTGCAGTCATGTGTGCATTCATATTTGTTCATCTATTGTAATATACGCTTATCAATCATGTATATGTGTTACTACTATTTATTGAATAAGCTCGATGAATTAACAAAAAAAATACAAGAAAAATGGTCTGAATTTACTAGGTTAGATATAATGTCTTTGAGGATGTCAATGTACTCTCAGGAAGGCAATTAATCTTAATAAAATGTTGATGTCGCGATCATTAAAAAACAATTTCCAATATGATTGCACTGCACTGCCGAAGAAAAATGAATTTTAAAAAACTGATTCCGCCTTGTGGCATTATTGATGAGGTATTTTACAAGCATAATTCTTCACACTACAGGTTGGCAATAGTAATGAACATACATGCAAGTTAAACAGTCAAGTCCATCTCTCTTAAAACCCACACGGTTTTCTCAATCAAATACACGTCGCGTTTACTTATTTACAACAAGTTCAAGTATGTAAGTAAGTTCAAGTTAATGTTGTAAACTCAAGCTATTGCCTGACTCTACGTCAATATTTTTTATCGACAAATAAACAAAAAATGTGTTTGTGGTAGTTTGTCAAGTAAGCAAATGGAAATCTGACACATGACAACAACAGACTTCCATGCAATTCATGCTGACTGCAACGTGACTAAACGTCACCAGATTAAAATCCATCTAATAAAATGCTAATCGTATAAAGCAGAGTCAGGTTCGGTTGAAAAATAATATCAGGGCAACGAACGCCAACTGTGTTAAATCCAGTCAATGAGATCAATAATATATGATCATGTGATCGAACAACATTAAACAGATTCCTCCATAATTTCGTACTACACCATTAAATGAAATTGATCCCTCCATGCTCCATGAGTGGACAAGATTCTCAAAATATGTTCGACTTGCTCCGTCTGGATTACTATTGGAAGCGCACCAGTTCCACGTAAATATAACTCTTTCTTGGCAATAATTGCACGGGAGCTTATACGCATTTAGAATAACCAAGACTATTATGTAAAATATAGTATTCCTTCTACATGTGCCCGTAACGATGCAGTTTCGAAATATTGTGCGGGCAAAAAAGAACGTGAATGGGCAATGATCTCAGAGAAGCCGTCCGTGAAACTACGACCTTCAGAATCTAAATAACCAGGTACAAGACTACCCACATGTTACAGCTTTAAAAATACATTTCCTTTCCACATGGTTTACTTACAACTTATGCAACATTCTCAATCCATGATCCATATATATGTACGTATGCCGAACTTGGGATTAGTTTTGTCATAGCTTCAGCACTTCATAATCACCAACCTACCAAAATCATGATACCCTCATCTCATTTGAAGCTTCACTCCGTTTTCACCTTGAGTGAGTTGCTTCTCGTCGTGTGAAGCTGAAGCTTGCAAAAAATATTGCAAACGTTTGAAGGACTCGTCGCGATGCTTATTTGCGTTAGACAGGATTTGGACGGTGTACTCTGTTACTTACCAAGAGACTCGTAAAATGTCAACTTGACATTCTATTTTCTTGGTACCTTATACGTCCCAGTCACCCAATTTATAGCCAAATAGGTATACAGGGACATGATCAGAGGGACCTTATCAGGCTAAACAATTTTTGGTGAAGGATACATCCAAAAATATAATGTACAGTCACTACCAAGTCCAACACAATTTTCAAAAATAATGTTGCATTGAAGAAAAGAATATATGCCATATGCAGTAAGGTTTTGCATCTTTATTCTACAGTACCTAAATTTTTAATCCAAACGATCAATAACACCAGAACTAAAATCTGAACATGATTACTGCCAACGTCATTCGTCTATTGTTTACCTGTTCTATTCTGTAACTACATTAAGTCTGCCACAGAAGAAAATCTAGGACACTCCTGCCTGCTTTTGTCTCGCTTTAATGTCAGCTCAACAGTTAAACACTTATTTATCCTCACGAAAATAAAATTGTTCACTCTCTCTCTCCTTTCGCTCTTTTGAATGAGGTTCCTAATTTTTATTTTATATTCAGTACTGCACATGCCCTACAGCCCTACCAAACGCCAGAGCAGTTTTCTATTATTTTTTTAACGATCAGGTTATCAAGTTGTATGCAATATTTGAGGTATAATTAACAAACTAGAAAATTGTCTAGAACTAGATGAAGAATTCTATACAAAAAATGGAAAAGATAAAAAATTGACTCGTTGTTCTTACGTCGTAATAAGACTGCCGCTGTTACTGATGATGTCATTCCAAACTAGTACTCCTACGCGTATTTTGTTTTTCCTTTACCACAGTTAACAATCAGCGTCGAGAATGATTAAGAACGTTATGATGCAACACCTAATTAACTAAGACTTCTATCAAGATAAGGCTTTGGCTTTAGTCTTAAAGTTTGTGAGTCGAGAACGTCATCCAAAAACTGCCACGAAAAAAAAAAACGTTTTGTACCTCTCGCGGACGTTCTCTATTTATTTGTATTTACTTGACGTCGTCGGGTAAAAATGGCTTACGCAATGGCGGCCGTGCATTACGCGCATATGCATTATATTATATGGGTTTTAAAATAAAGTTTAAAAAGCAATCGTTGTTAAGACTTAGCAGGAAAACGTTACGTCAAATTCTAGCGAAGCTTTTAATGTTTTTTCAACAAATCATTCAATTTTTATCTACTTGTAATAATTGCCTGCAAATTCTGCACTTGTGCAAAAACACAACTCACCTTTTTTCCGGGGTAAAATGTGAATCCAGCAATAGTCAATCCAGCAGTCACAAATTTTCAAATGGCTTTCAAATTATTACTGTAATTGGTTTAGCTTGATGTGAACAAATTTTAAACTGTAATTTTGTTTAGCCCCTAAAAGTTTTCACTTCAAATGGACTAGCATTGTTGTTGGCTTTAGACCTGAGGAAATTTCTTATCCGTTTCAACTCTCATATTGCTGTAATTCAACAAGCAACTATTTTTGCATGAACACCTTAATACAATCCCTCATAGAGGGTCAACGGTGCACTGCAGTTAAAAGCTCCCTTAATTATTAATATTTTTTCAAAGTATATGATAATTCCACTTTTTACTGGTCATTATAGCCTTCAGCACTGCTGAGACATGGGAAACTGCTCCCATTTCTTTTAAACTTTTATATGTATTTATCAATTTATATTTTTATAATTTTCCTTTAACAAATAACTTGAACACATTTAAAGATAAAAACTTTTTTTAATAATAAATCGTCAAGTCAAATCCATTTTTCGTGTGTTATATCTTGGTGGTTGATGTGTGTTGCTAGTTGGAGGGATACTGACGTGAATCTCACGAGAAGGATACACACAGATGATCCTGTTAACTTGCCTGTTAAAAAAACTTGTTCTTTTGTAGCATGAGCAAGTGCTTTAACAAACAAAACGATCCGTTTTGCAAAAAAGGCTGCTGTTTTGGTGTAACGGGTTGAGCTTTGGATGTTGGAGGGGAGGAGGAGCTGCCGCTTGCAGCGATATATGGCGCAGCCTCAACCCTGCTGCTGCTGCTGCCAAGCCAGAATAACAAAGCACAAAGAGTTCTAATGTCTAAAACAACGATGCATCATCCATCGCATTAAAAAAATGTTTGTGTGACGATCTTCATGAGTCAAATGACCGATAAATGTAAACAAAATTTTATAATCGACTTACTCGGCCGGGTTATAATTATGGTTTTTTTATAAAGGATTTTTTTTCATTTTATTTGCATTTTACATTGCTGCAGGTTGTGTCACAATAGCAGAGCTACACAAAAAAACTTGACATCTAAAACTGTAACTTGGCACTTGTTTTTTTTTTAAAAAAGAACAAGATGACTGTAAAATTAGTTTTCTAATCCAGTTTGTATCGTAATGTTTAATGTTCATCCATGATTGATGTCCGTCCAGGTATGCCTGAAAAGCTGCTCTACAAAACTCTATACGTGGGGCGTGTTCAGGTGGGAGTTAATCATGAATCATGATGATGGAGAAATCACCCTAAAATATATTTAATTAATTCCTTTCATATTTTTTTTTCATTTTAAACTTAATAAGAAAATAAAATAATAGTAAGAGAAGATGACTGAATTTGACTGTTAGTTTCAGTATAGATAATGTGAAATGATAGTTCATAAAATCTGACAAAAAAAAATCTTTTTTTTTTTCATCTTCTTTCGGTCATCGAGTCGGTAAAATTTTTCTTAACTTCGTATAAAAACATCGAATTTTCTTTTAAATCAGGTAAAATCTAATTAACGATTGAACCCTTACAGGAAGTATGATGAAGGAGTAGTAGGAGGTATTTTATCTTTGGTATTTGGCTAACATGTATTAATTATTGGTGTCTGAAGCTGACTACTTCGTGTACATCGAGGTCATTTCCTAGAGGAAACAAGGCACGTTCGTTCTTTTCATGTCTAATTACATGAGTCGGTTTTTTTCGGTCGCCTAAAACAAACTGAAATTCTCTCTGATCCATCCATGATAAATTGATATTTCCAGGCGGAAATCGGTAACAGAATGATGAACTAGTTTAGTTACAAGTGTGTGACTGGATACTTATAACGTATTGAATAAAACTTTTAAAAAATATATTAAAATGATTGTCTACTCCTTGTCCCGATTGCAGCAATATTGCTGAGGAGTGGACTAGTCGTTGATGTGATGACGGATGCTGATGAGGGTGCTTGTTGAGATGAGCTATCAGCAGAGACATGACGAGAGCTGTCCGCTAAGTCTAGCGCAGGTTTTCCCAAACAAGTTGTTTGACATAGTGGCGATGCTGGCTGGCCACTGTTAGAATGGACTGGACACACTGGAAAAGATATAGCAATTGGTGGGCTCCGAACGTTTCCAGAACTGTTGGGATCTGTGCTGTCGTTAATTGACCTATAGAACAGCTCAAATCTTGCTTTTAAATCGGACTCCGACCGGGAAGCAGCTCCAGCAGCGACGCTCTTTCCTAGCGACGCGCTTAGCTCTGGTTCGCGTTCCAGCTCTGGAACATTCTCTTCGTCAACTTCCTACACAATTTTTTAAGTACATTTCTTGTTAATTTTTGATGGAAATTTAATGATCATCATTTTTTTAAAAATTTAAAGTGCCTGGCTTACTTTGATTTCTTGAAACGTTATCGGTTGCGTTCTAAATCGTCCTGCGCATCCTCTGTTCATTCTCTGTTTCTTCACTGCTCGTCGATACGTAGCCGCTGTCGGTCCTGCTTCTGCAGAAGGTACGAGTCCACCCATACCATGGGTGTGACCATGACCCCTCCGAAGCCTACTTAATGGCTCAGGGTACACAGCATCAAAATGGTATTCCTTTGGAGACGACATCGTTCACTACAACCACCAGTTTTTTTATATCTCCTCCAACAAGATTATTTCACAAGAATCACACAACAACAACCACCTCCAATTTTCAACAAATCTCTGCTTTCCCCACAACTGCGACTTTTCCTCACCACCACCCAACAGTGGAGTAAAAAAATATAGTGCGTAGTATAATTACACACAAACCAAAGGCAAGAAGAATATAATTGATATCTCAATCCCTATAGAATTTTTATTTTATTTTATATTTTGATCTCCTTAAATAAAATAACAAAAAAACCCAGTTGGACACCAACTTATCTTTCTCACTCTAATATCTGCACATATCTTAAGTCCATTTGAACCACTTTTTATTTTTATTAGTCACCTCTCTTGGAGAAAAAAAAATTTGTATACATTTCTTTTGATACTTTGTATATACAATATTTTGTTTTGCTTAATTTTTGCCCGCAAAGATAATGCAGTGCACTCCACAACTCTTCTCCTTGTTCTAAAATATGAAAATTTCATACTGTTTTGTTAGATGATCGGTCGGAGGAGAAAGAAAAAAAAATATTAGTCGTCCTCCTCCCCATACGCCACCACATTGGCTTTCGAAACATGAGCTTGTTTGTACTCCTCCTACACAAATTTCCTTATGGTGTACCACCACAATTTTCCCCGAGTAGCCGTATTTTTTTCTTGGAAAGTCATTCATCTGCAATGTGTTTTGAAACTCGTCGTTAGAGAGGAATAAAAATCCCTCCTGTCATCCTCATTTCCCTGTCCGACAAGAAAAACACAGCCAACTCAGTTATGCACGTTCCCTTAGAAAAAACTAAATAGGAAAATTATTATGGTCTATGATGAAAAAAAAAACCTGCTGAAACGGAAACTGCATATGCAAATGATAAATACGTTGAAACCAAGACGTTATTTTGAAAGTGTACTCAAAATTTGAAACCGCAAAGGGTAGGATTGTTTTTTTTTACTTGGAAAGTCATTCATCTGCAATGTGTTTTGAAACTCGTCGTTAGAGAGGAATAAAAATCCCTCCTGTCATCCTCATTTCCCTGTCCGACAAGAAAAACGCAGCCAACTCAGTTATGCACGTTCCCTTAGAAAAAACTAAATAGGAAAATTATTATGGTCTATGATGAAAAAAAACCTGCTGAAACGAAAACTGCATATGCAAATGATAAATACGTTGAAACCAAAACGTTATTTTGAAAGTGTACTCAAAATTTGAAACCGCAAAGGGTAGGATTGTTTTTTTTCTTCTTGTTGCCCGACGCACGCCGACAAGCTTCGTCACTGATGCAGATAAGCTCTTGTATTTTGATACTGATACTGTGAAAAGATACAGACAATATAGACACAAGACGGGTAAAAATATGACGTCAACTTTTTTTCATGCGAATATAAAATAACAAAAAAAAATATTGAAGAGTTCCTCCGAGCCTTCTCCACTGATACTTTTCGAACATGATACTCTTGTTGGAAAAGGGAAAAACGCTGCTGAGAGGATGAAGCTGAACTGCTTTTTTCGTCGTCTTCTTGAAAAAGCACGTATGATGTATAGGAGTCATATGAACTGGAGCAAAGATAACGTAAATGGAGGATATTTTGTAATTTGGGAGGAAATATCCTACTGGCCTGTACAAGAGATATAAAAAAATATGTTACATAGTGTCTGACAATTAAAGGATTTATGAAATCGGGGGTTTAACAGTGACTAATCGAAAAGAACCATCATCCTAGGCCATCAGATGTAAAAAAAACGCCTGTTTCTTAACAAACATTATTTAGCTGGCTGCGCTACGTTATAAAGAAAGAATAATATTCTCTTTTTCTTAGGCAGAGCAAAATAAACAGCGTTTCTAATGGTGAAACCGAAAATGAGAAACAGATTTTCTTGAGAGTATAATATTTTAAGGTGACGTATAAACATGGATTTGGTTTTTATTTAAAATTTACCAGCTTTTTGATTTTTTTGTTTCTACAATCGCTGGTTGTCTAATGATATTAAATATTTAGCATAGGTTTTTAAACTAGAGTGGACTAACAGTAAAAAATAATTTTTTTTTGTTGTTGTCAAGAATATTTACACAAAAAAAAAACTGTTTGTTCGTAGTGAGGATTGGGCTATGTGTGAACGTACTCATCGATAGACTATAATGCATATAATAGAATATAATTTAGGGATTTTCTATGTAGTCGCCAAAAATAGACCTGGAGTAAATAAGAAAGTAACGCTTTCTAGAATAAAAAAAATGGCAACCCGACATCCTCAGATTTATCGTTTCGTTTGCAGTTCACTCCAAAGAAAAAGACGCTTTTGTAAAATAAAAAGAAAAGAAAAAAAAGATGCTGTTTTTTTGTATGCTTAGCTTTGTAACTGTATTTACGATTTTCTGCTTATCAGAGACATTTTGTCGCTACCTAGTCAGTGCAGTCATTTCTTCAAAAAAAGGAACGTCAGGCCAATTAATAAAATGTGCTTTGCTTTGATGAAGAATTTCCATACCAATGTCTGTTTTTATCAAGTAACCCCGTAAAAATCACGCATAAAGTTGATCTTTGTTCAGTAATTTGTTCGGAAGGATACCATGAGGGGGCGCTTCCGTTGGAGGCTTAAGTTTGAAAAGGAAAAAAAATCCCCAATGACATTTTTTTGCTGTTGAAGCTCACCTTTTTCTTGACAAAATTTCAATTGCATTCCACTATCTTTTGTTTATGATGTATGAGAGTTCTTTTCGGCTTACAATGCTCCGAATTTCCATCCACCTGGACTGATCTTTTGAACAGAGTTTTTGGGGAGAAGACACAGTTTCATTGTTCAATGACACAGCCTTTTCAAGTCTTTCGCTTCAGTTTTTGGA